>CAJUYI010002133.1:43953-62799 GCA_910591695.1 Galerucella pusilla
CAGACACTAGTGGCCGGCCACAAAGTGTCTCGTCTGAAAGCGCTCTTCGTGCTGCTGTTAACTCCCTGTCGTCCACGAATGCTCAACTTCAATATTTTCAAGTAAATGTGACGCAAACAATAGCAAAAAGTATTTTTGTTAAAACATACAAAAACTGATGTGCTATTGAAATGTTGGCTACAAACAAAGTGAATGGCTGAAGCTGTGTGTTATCGAAGTCTACAATAAAGTTTCGGCAATCTACAAACTGTTTCGTTACACTTTCCCACTTTAGTTCAAGAAACAACTTTTATCACCCGACTATACATCTTAATTTCATTAAACCATTAAAACTTCGTATTCCAAATATATCCATCCATTGATTCGAGTTCACAATGGCGTAATCGTGTATCTTTCCATTATTTCCATTCGGATCGATTTCCACCAAGGTTTTGCAGACGACTCACTCTATACATGAATGTTATTTTAAATAGAAACCAAGCGGAGATATATTTTACGTGGAAGTAACTTGATTGATCGCCTAGAGGTATCTAATAAAATTGAAAAAAAAACTTTCCAAACTTCATATAATGACACTATATAAGATGTATCAAATTTGTAGAATTTTTCTAGACAATTCATTGGTTGCAATAATAGGAATAGAGATGGGGAGATCTGAAATATACAGTGCTATTCAAAAGTCCCCTCCCCCCCTCGTATCTTTTGAACGGCTACACTTACATTAATAAAATTCGGAGGATGAATATAAAGTATTGTAAACTTCTATACGAATGGTGACAAGTGATGTAATAGTAAAAGATGACGTCACAGTGCCACTCTGGCCAATAATTTTAAATAGGACCTTATGGCAAGTGATACCTCGTTTGAAAGGCATTAACATTGGTTACATAGCCATATAAATTTTGTTTGGGTTTAAACTAATTTTGAAGGATAAATTGAATAGCCTTGGTCCAGCCGCTTCTCTTGCTAAAAAATCGGCGATATTCACTGAGTCTTTAGCTAAATCTTGATGGCAGTCTAATACTAGCCCTGATGCAACACGTTGTCTGTTTAAGGCTAATAGAGCTTGACTGCTGGTAGTGCAGATTAGGTATTATGTTTTTGTATTAATCTGATGAAACACGAGATGAATGAATTGATGAATATTTATCATTGCAATGAGTTTTTCTAGTGGTCAATAGCATTATTCAAAAACAAACGAAAATGTATTGGGAAGACTAGTATTGAGGTGAGCAGGCCTTGAAATTCCTTAACATAGTAGAGCGGGGAAGAATAGTGGGGAGTGTGACGTGCTAAGAGCATGGAGATACTACAGATAGAGGCAACAAGCCATAGGCAGTTGTACAAGTGGGAATGTCCTTCTTAACTTCGGTAAGAGAGAAAGGAACAGGGGATCAGAGATTTTCCTTGAAGTTGTCTGTGTCTTCAGCTTACGCGCCATTAGAGAAAGTTAACCAGAACCTTTGACTTTTTATCTCTCTCTTTCACAGACTGACAGGTTACGAGCTGGCTTCTTGTCTCTTTCTGTAGTATGGCTAAGAGATATACCTATTCGATTAAAACTTATGTTGATATTTTCGTAATCGACTAGCAGTGTTTCAAAGTCAAGGGCTCGCCAGATAAATGAAAAAAATTGGGCGAATTCGAAAAATATTTAAATAGCTAGACAAATTCTTAATATATGAAAATACCGACATATATATGGATGTTCGCTTTGCAGTCCCTGACGCCATATAATGTTTTTTTGGTCCCGAAAATTTTTGGATAGTATCACTGCAATGTTCCGCTCGGAAGTTTGAAGGTTGTAGATGTAAGGGACACCACGGCGCCGCGAATTTTGATGACAACGCTGTCGGACGACGACAACATTCATTCGAGAAAACACAACCGACAAATGTAGAACTCACGGGATATGGCTGATAACAAATTTGTGGGAGATATTAATCGGATGATATGAACAATTTAGAACAATTTTTGCGGGTTAGGTTACCGGGTGTGAGTAAGAATCATTCCAATTTTTTTTAAATTCTCATTATTGAATTAAAGTTTTTTCCTTGTCCAATGTAAACTTCTAGGACCAGAGACTAGAGCTTGACCTCTTTATTTAACTTATGTGATTGGAGTAAGTGCCTTCTCTCACATTTTGTGCAATTTTGGAATGATCCAAATAATTACCGAATAATTTCTCCATGTTTTTCCATCTCGAATGTCTACATTCATACAAAACATCGATTATACATAAAATACTTGCTTCTGACTCGCCAACTCAACAAGATGAAGACAGACATTCTAATATAAACAGCAAATCCTTCATGAACTATTCAAATATATTCGGCAGTCCTTTTCTGTAACTCACCTGCTCTAAACCTGAAGAGATTCGAATTCACATTCAACAATTTGAATTGGAATGCAATTTAACGAAATTAATTTATTCACTCGGCTTGTTGAGCTATTATGAAGCCATACAATTCAGTAGTGTCTATAGAAACACACATTAGCCAATGGTTTACCGGCATACGTTGGATTCTTCATTATATCCCGAGTGCTTTGTGTCTGAATAGTGAAGTTTGAGGGTATTAGAATAGCCCTTAGACGTGATATATCCATCACCACTATATATAGGCGTGAAAAGATGGATTGAGTTAAAAATATTTTATCTAACTCCGCTATTAAATGTGACACTTTAAGTCACTCCTTGACGTTAGGTAACGTCAGATTTTTCATAACCTTCATATTATATCAGTTATGAAAAGTAGTTATGTAAAAACTTCACGTAACTGTTCAAGTTTCAACATAGAGATACTACATGAGTTTCAAAGAATAATTTATTAATTATTATTGACAATAATTTCATTATTCAAACTAACAATTACCCCATAATTTTGATTCAATAGTATTTTAAGATTTATAAACTTTGAAAAAAACATTATTAAGGATTCAGCTAGTTATTCAAAGTAAGTCAGTTTTCTGGGTGAATACTTCATAGTAACAATACTTTTAACACCATTTGAATCCACTTTAATATTACCATTGTAATTGAAGATTTTATGAAATATTATAAAAGCGCGGAATTAGATAAAACGTTTTACGTAAACACGTTATGAAGAGAGCGACATTGTTCAACTTGCGTAATTTGCAGAACTCGCTAGCGCTTGTTTTGGCAAATATTACGCTTGTTGAACAATATCGCTCTTTTTATAACTAGTTACGTAAATAACTATTATCTACAACTGTTATGTAACGGGTACGATTTGACCATAAAATACTTCAACCTAGAATTGTAACTCCTATGTTGTCAGCAGTGACTACTGTTTTAACTGCCATCTGAAGTTTGGCCGCAGGAACTATAAAATTCAGCGGGAACTTTAAATATCAAGTTGATGGAGAATTTTATCTTTTAAAAAAATAAATCGACTGTTTACCTAAGGAGCACAAAATTCAGCTGCTAATAAAAATATATAAATTATAACTGATAATATCTCGCCAAATCTTGCATCAGAGCTGAACATATAAGAGAATATTTGGCAAACTCTTGTTGATGCAAGATTTGGTGAAATAATATCAGTTATAATTTATATGCTTTCATGAAAGCTGCATTTTGTGTTCTTTTGGTAAAAAGTCAATTTATTTCTAAAAAACTTGTGCAGTAGAGTAAGAGTTAAAGCAACATAATGCAACCTTTTTGGCAGAAGGTAAAGGTTGCAATATATAATTTGTGTGTTTAAGAAAAAGTATATGGTGAACGACGAATACTTTGAATAAAAAGTCTTTGGGGTATTAAATATTTATTTAGTGATAATAACAACATTTTTAACACACATACCTATACACAAAACACAACATACTATATACCTAACTAGATTATTTCCCAATATTCTGCTATTTTCATTCCTAAAATATAAGTATTTTGTGTTATTTTTTTATCCATGTGGTCTAGCATCTAGTTCTAAACAATTCAACAAGGAGGGTTACGTATAGTATCTATACTCATTTCTATAGTGTCTTTTCCTTTGAAAGCGTTTTTTTAGAACAAAATTTGATATAGCTGCTTTCATTATTGGATCAACAAATGTTGAATCCTTGTTAGTATTCATGAATTTTGGAAATTCCATATCATCTCCTTTTGAAAAAGTATTAGGTTACTTTCTTACACCATAAAAAGAGAATCCTAATTAATCATTAACCTATGAACTTGCACCTGATATCAAATTTAGGTAATTACCTGGAATGAATAAAGTGAGAACAGCTTTTCTTTTCAGCCTCTTTTTCCTGGTACTTCACAGTCATCACTAAAGTGTCTAACACAAACACGGGAGTTTTGGTATATTTGTTTTGAAGGCATGCAGTGTAACTTCACATTATTAATATTTCTCAGCCAGGAGTCAAATACTTCAGGTTCACGTTTCGGAAACCGATGTTAAGCACTCGTCTCAGCAAAACGAAACACAACAAAGTTTTTTACGTGGTTTGTTTATTTCCCCTCTCATTTTGACACCTTGACATTACGATTGTTGATGGTCAGTGCCCTCTGCAGTTTGGCCGCATCGTAACTTAAAACATTAGTTGCTTTCGATTATTTTCTATTGGCTGCTAGTAGCAGCTCGTGGTGACTGAATTCTGTTCGTTTATTACCGGGCGTGACGCCTAGTCTTATCTTCCCCTTGCCCCTCAAGCACATATCGAAAAGTATGAGCTTCAAGCCACGGACATTGAATATTTGACATTTGTCCGGTTTGATGTTTATTTAAAGGTTAAGATTGTGCCGATTACGATTTAATACGATTTAAAACTTACTAAAAATATGTAAATATGCAAAATTTTATTATCAAAAACATTATAATTGAAAACTGTTCTTCTAACAACACAGGAAATTCATTGGCATTGGCACATGACAAGTGGTTTTGAGGATCCTAAAAAATCGTGTTCGATTTGCTCAAAAGTCGTGACGACTGAGGCGTCACGCACAAGTGCTTGAAGCCCAAATAAACGAAAGCAACAATTATCTCCAATCCCAGTTACAATTCTAGGTTGAAGTATTTTATGGATTTGACACTATTTTCAGTGTCATAATGACGTACTATTTTTTCTCTTATTTTTTGTGAATGCGACAAATTCTATTTAGTTGAAACATCTAGACCATTGAAAGTCCGAATAAGTGAACATAAAAAATATATCAAAAATAGGGATTTCTTTGAGTCAGGTTTTTGTAAACATGCTTGGGAAAAGGAGCATAAAATTCAATGGGATTCCACAAAAATAATATTGAAAGAGCCCAATAATAAAAGACGAAAAATCAAAGGAAGTGCTTTAATACAACTAAATTCAAATGAATGTGTAGCTAATATATCAGCCGAATGTAGTCAAATTTGGTTACCAATGTTAGAAAGAAAAATTTCCAATAATCAATTACCTGCGTTATCAGGAGAGCATCATAAGTTTTTATCCAGGTTTTCTTATGATTTATCATTGGAATAGTTGTTAATCGATACACACTTCAATACTCAAAATCACCAAACTGAGTTAAACATATTTTAAAAACAAAAATAATCATAAACAAAAAAGTAACAACAAACGCGTTTTATTAACAACATTTCCAAAATAAGCGAAAAAAAGCGCTATTCCAATAAAAACCGTTCCTGGAACGTGCACTTCACTGGATTCCATTTCTAGTGGACTATCATATCTTTAGAATGTCATATAATGAAATATATTATTTCACATTTTACCAGAGATGTGATCTACTATGAATAGACCTTAATGAAATTTGACAACAAAGTTTTGTAGTCTTAAACTTCAAAATATTATTGATTGTCTAGTTGTCATGTTTTTTCGTTGTGTCAGATAGGGACCAAAAGTTATTTTATTATTAGTTAATCTTGACAAAGGTAGCTGGAACGCTACCGAAACGACGAAATAAAAAAATAAAAAACATTATTGTGGTTTGATTCCCAAAAAATTAGAGAAAAAAGAATAAATAATGCCACAAGGAACTTACAGAAGATAATGACGTATATTACCGCACTAGTGCGTTTATGCGCGCGCGCTTGAACTCATTTTTATAGATTTTTATTCATTCAGCTTCGAAAATTTGATGACATGATTAATTTATTTTATTTCCACAGCCTTGTTTGTCTTTGTTGCTATGGTCACAAAATTTGATACACAGAACCTTATGTTTGCAGACAATATTATTAAAAATACGTTGGAATGGAATTTTTTTTCAATTTCATAATATAGGTACTGTTAATAATACTAATAAACAGTTGTAGATAAAATTTTGTACGTAACACGTGTGATAGAAATTATTAACGCACTTATGTGATTACTCGACTCGACCTACGGTCTCGTCGTGCAAACTTCACATGCGTGCGTTAATAATTACCATATCCCACTAATTACGTTAATAATAATAATAATTTTTTCTATAAATAACCTACGTCAATAATGGACAAATTCAGAAATCTTAAGAATTTGGGGATAGTAGTTCAACAAAAACTTTTGCAGCATAATTTTGTACACCCAGGAGATTGTCTTTAACATAGGTATTCGCTGCTTGAAATTGCCCTATCAAGATAAAATTATTTGAATAAAAATGCCCTTAGTTTAAAATTCGCGCTCAACCAAAAATGACTGATGACATAACGAGTACGTTCATAATATATCGAAAACTGACAGTGTACTTGTCAGTCAGGCGACGGAGTAAACGCTTCTCGTGGTGCGTTTGTGAATTATTTTTAATTATTGTCTTACATTTGGCTAGTAGTGGAAAAAGTTGTATATACACCACGATAGTGAAGACATTTATATAATCCTTGAACTTTATTCCGATCGGGGCAAAGCCCATCGCGAAATAATCTTGGGGCTCGGTCAATAATAATAGTCTTCATCCCCTTGGTGTATAATACACTATTATCTAATAGATAATAAGGTTTAAGAAATCTAGGACAAAACGTAATGCTTGAATTTCGTATGTTTTTATTAACTTATATCAATTTATAGTTATACTATGGCGGGCCTTCAGTGTGCGCTTAAATAATTGTATATCTAATCCGCTTTTTTGAAAAATATTCGTGTTTATAAATAATTGCAAAGCTTAGTAATAGTTTGATACTGTTACAACGTCTTACAAATTTGAAAATTTCTTTTGAAAAAGAAGACCGTTCACCAAGAAGTAACAACTACTTCCCTGGCTATATGCCACGGAGGACATTGAATTTCACTTTAAACCATTCTGGTTTGTAAATAGAATGGACAATATCATTTGTAGACCGGTTTCGGTGTTTTTAAGACTCATCAGTACAGAGAGCTTTTTTGTCGATATGGTATTTTGTGGTTAGATATGGAGATAGCGCTATTATCGCATTTTTAACGTTCTCCTCACTAAGGATAATGTAATGATGTGATGTGTCTTCCTGACTTAATATACATACCTTTATCAGACCCTTGCCTAAAATACATGATATAGGTACCTTAATATCGTCTGCCGTTTTCTGTGAAATAGCTTAAAGGCATTCTGGATATGAAAATTTGTTGATCCAACCCACCGTTGATAGTGTATCGGATTAAAGCCGTCCGTCTAAACATTCTAGAATTATACAGAATGTCATATTAACATAGGTAACTCGCTGCATCTAGAAATTCATTTATCGTACAGTTGAAAATTGTATAGAAAAGTCGCAGGAGAGTGATTCTATGTTATTGTGAAACTGGAAGCGAGCTTTTTTTAGCGTGGCCACACAAGAGCGTAGCCAGGATTCATAACAGAGGGGGCAAATGTTACCTATTATCTATTTAAAATGATAAGGCAAGATAAATAGCAACGGCGAGCACCTCAGGTCTGAATTCGGAGACCAAACTAATATCAGTTCAGGGAGTAGTCTCACCGGTTCTCGTGTAATCCTACTTTATTTAAGTTATTGAAGTTATATTGAAGTTAATGAGATAATAGATGAAGTTAAGTAACCAAATTAATTTAAGTTAATGAATCAAGTTAAGGAATGTAATTAAAGTTAATCAAGATAGGTAATTGGGCGCCACCCTGAATAATATTAGTCGACTTGTTTTTCACCTCACAACTCTCTATTAACAAACCTGGAAATGTTAGAAGGGAAAGAATATGAACAACGTTGTTAAATTTACAAATTGTATAATGATTTTGTAACTAATTTCACAGTGAATGAATGTTGTTTTATGTTGTTTATGTTGTTTGTTGTTTTACGTTGTTTTTACGTTGTTTTACGTTGTTTTACGTTGTTTTACGTTGTTTTTACGTTGTTTTTATGTTGTTTTACTTTCCTTAGTTTCTTCCTAGGTGTCTGATGTTAATCCATGTTAATTTAGTTCATGGTACTACCTCATGTCACCGGAATGTCACGTACAAATTGGCAGGTACAAAGTGGCAGGTACAAAGTGCTAGGAAAGATACAGTGTATTAGCAATAGTTACATTTTTTTCATGTAAAATTCAGGATATCTGCAGTAATTCGGTTTACAATTGGTTACAAAAAAAATCATTCAAGAACGTGGTTTTTAAAAAAATATCCTGTATTTTACTATTAAAAAAAACAAAACAAGCAATAAAGAAATGTGATATGGTACGATATGATATTATTATTAAGGAAATCTTATTTATTTCCATTCATCACAGAAATCGCAGAGACATCTAAATAACATGAAAACTCAATTCCATTTTATCACTTATTTCAATCACAGAAGGCGAAAAAAAAATGTAATGTAAAATTTAATCCGGAATAGCTATTTATGTAACTAGTTTGTAAAGTAGCCTTTTTTTTGACGAATGTGAATATTGTCGCATGAGCCGCAGGCGAATGCGACAATCACATGAGTCGAAATAAAGGTCTTTACACACGAATTGCAAACAATATTTTTTCTACTAGCGAATATTTAATTAAAATACAAAAGTTTAATAGTAATTTTCTTTACGCACTAGTGCGTAAAGTAAGTTAAATTTTTCTTTAGAAGAGTCTTTTTATAATAATCTGAAATAACATCATAGTTTTCTAAAAATATTCAATTCCTAAATATAAAATACAATTGCTCACTCTAGGTATAGTCGGAAGATCTCAATTTAAATTTTAAATGTCAGATTCAATTCACATAGAAATGTCAGTCACTCACCGCCAACTTATACCTATTTACCGTATTATTTCCAGTACTTATTAGGTTACTTTACCAAATTCTATAGGTTTCTATCTCCAATTTATGAAAAAAACTTAGATCTAATATCCGTTTATTATACCCATATTTTTATAAGACCAGATATCTATAACTACATACATATTGGAATTTTTTCTTTACGCACTAGTGCGTAAAGTAAAACTCTTTACGCACTAGTGCGTAAAATAAAGTTTTACGCACTCGAAAATGTGTCTAAAGTACGTACTTTACACACGGTAGTAGAAAAATATGATATTTCAGGTTGGTAATTAGATTGAATTAATTGATTAACTAAATTTACCTACATATTTTAAAGACTTCAACTATTTACATGTGAACCTTTTATCAACTGTATAAGAAAAACTATACCAAAGAACAAGATAAAAAAACCAATATCGCTGTATGTGTGTATCTGGCGCTTATCAATGGGACGAAAAAATATAAAATCAAGAATCAGAAATGAAAAGCATATACGTAAATGCAACTTACCATTCACATTGAATGCACTTTAAAAAAAGAGTTTGAGGTAAACCTCTCACAAGAAATTAAAATTAACCTTATCGGTTCATGGTTCACGGGAGAAAGAAAGCTTATTTTCAGTACTGGCTATTAAATTAAACCATGCGATGAGCAATTGACATACGTTGCGTATCTCTTTTCTGTTCACATGCCCCGCTTCGAGAAAGAATCTACATATTAGTAGTGTGTTGTGTTCTTAATTTCTCTCTGTATAGGAGAGAAGAATTGAAATATTTGACCAATATTAGTGTATACTGATCCTCACCAACGGAGATTATCCGTCGCACATTAAATGTAAAAATTTGCCTTTCAGCGGTGATCAGTGCTACAGGTTCTCGACGAGAATCACATGTTGGTAAGAAAAAAGGACTGGCTACTCGCCGTCCGGTAGATATTTAAATATTTCAATGAAGTTTGGATAGTGACCAAATATACACAAACCATGGTCCATGGTCGTCCAAAATGTAAAACTTTAGGATAAAAAGAGAAGGCGAATGAAAATAAAAGACTCACATATTCACTGCGATTAAATTAAATTTATCCAAAACTTTCTTGATTTTCCTTCAAAAATTTTCTATGGACACCCATCAAACACAACCCAGTGAGTCTGTCATCACCCATTGTACTCCTGAGCCAGGTTCTTACCCTTCGTAGGGTACTAAACGATCTCTCTACGGTAGCAGTAGTGGGAAAGCACTTAATATTAGCAGTATGTGCCTGGTTGCAGCGAAAAAAACATCAACTTCCTCCAAAAGTGCAACCACTTCAATGCCCTTTAATTTGTCTTCTGCTAAATTCTTTTTCTTCCTCATATTGTACGACAAATCTAATTCTGCAGAGACATCACCCACCTTATAAAACTCCATGAAAAATTCTGCATTATTTTGGGAATATTTGAAGTCATTTTGAGCATGCTTGAAGAATGGAGATAAGTTAAAACAAAAGCAGGTGTATTTTTGTTGGAGAATTTAACATGCAAAGACGAAGTTAAAGAATCAAGATAGGGGATGATTATTGACCGCTTCCAGTATTCAACTGCAGACTCAGGTGGTGGGTACTTTGTGTACTAGCTTTTGAGCTTCCCGTGGTACTGACAACTTATCCCCTACTTTCTCTGCGATATCAAGTGATTTTTTAAATAAATCATAAGAAACATTTTCGATATTTTGTGGATCTTCTAGAATATCATCAATATGTTTCTCCATCATAACCAAATCCATACTTTTACCTTCTAAAACGTTTACAACGGGTTCCAAAATGGCGGAGTATCTTGAAATTATGTGATCCCCTAAAATTTTGCCGACCATCTGGTCTCACAGAGCCTTGAAAGATTTGGAACCGATTTCCTACAGGCTGGCGATTCACGAAAAAAGGTTATTGTGTCTTTAACCGTTGCAATTGTGTTGACCACAAGATTTAGTCTGTGGCTGGAGCAATGGAGTTTTTGGTTTATCCCTGTCCTTCGCTGGCTACGCCTATGTGGCCACAGGTTGTGTCTTTAGACATCTGAGCTGGAAATGTCAAGCTAAATTTGTCCACTTATAACTATTAAACAATAAGAAATAACAAAAAGAAATAAATAATAAATATTCCAAGATACTCAAAATTTTGCTCTCGTACTGTTTATGCCTTTAGGCATATTTCGTGAGGTAATTTGGTTTGAATTTTATCACTGGTAATATATATAGCGGAAGTTCTAAAGCACTGAAATCTCATATTTGCAATTTAAGCTCAGATACACATTAATCTTCCTCAAACGTATGCTCTTATCAAAACGAGTCTTAAAGGGAATATTATATGTGTATAAACAAGTATATACAATTTAATCTTGTTCGATATTGTTAGGCAAAGTAGGTAATAAATACACTACAGGAATTTTTATATTCAAATTCTGACACCGATTTTAAGCCATAATTTCACATTTTCTTGTGACCATTTCGTAAGGAATAACGCATTACATTACATAGTACGTAATAATACATTTAAAACTAACTTCATTTTTGTCAGACTGGTATTCATTATTGCATACGACATGTTTTATTTATATACAAAGCACGAAACATTCTGTTCCAGTTGAAATAAAACAATAAACAACTTAGTCCATATATTCCTTTGTATTCGAGAACACTCTTTGCCAGCTCCTAAATTTGAAGGACATCGGGTGGTGCCGTGCTCTACTTTGAAAAATATTTATTGGGCTACTATTTTTCAGACAACTTTCATGGTTTAATTGTAACGCTACACTGCATGTTAGATTGTTAGGAAATTTGATATTTTTTGGGAACAACAAACATAAATTATTGGTGGAATTATGAAAATTGTGGAGAAGGAAATTTTCCACAAAACCTTCCTCCATGTTTCAAACCATTTTTGTCATTAAGGCATTATTTTGCATCGACCTTGAGTGCTCCACATTCTGTGCCTTTTTTCTCAAAAAATCCTAGCAAAATGCCATGTGACTGGTGATTCTGATTTTAGCGCATAAAATAAAGATTCAGAAATAAATATTCAAAGCTGGTCACTCCTAATGCTTTAATTGACCATCTGATATTTTAAAAATGAACACACGATTATAAACTTCCAGTTCGCATAGGCAACACAAAATACACATGGAAAAAATCTCGCGTGTAATTCGATTCGAATGTTTTTTGCAGCTTTCGATAAATTATTGCACGGAAACTTTTGATTTCATGCGAGATGCGACAAAGAAGCATTTTTCACTATTCAATACAAAATGATGGGGTCTGATAATAATGTGTAGGGTTCAGCGGTGTATTTATAGAAAATTGTCATTGGATTTTTGTTAAACAGCAAATGCAATATACTTTTTTTATTGGTGAACCATTTTACCTATTTAAAGCACGCCTCTGCGTGTTTAAATCGAACTTTAAAACACGCGCGTTTTTTAAAGTTACCATGGCAACATCAACAACTCGAGAAACGAAGTCTAAATGACAATTACTGATCTGACAGGAGTACTTTGTAACGTCAAAACCTTCATTCGAACAATATTTAACAATTTCAATTTTATAAATGAAAATGTGAAGTACAGTTGGTATTGTTTGAGATATTAACATTTCGATTTTTCAAATCGGAGGAAATGGTATTTAAGTTAATACTATTAACATTCTCAGAACTCGATGAGGTTGAACTTCCATCAAAATACTAATTAGTTGATGTTTTCCTCATTTTCATGAAAACGCAATTCAACCATTTTAGATTATTAGTTCTCATTTCCATTTCTTGTTGTTGTAGTAGTACCTAATAGATACCAGTATTTATAATTTCAAAGTGCACCAATAAAAAAAACGTGAAGTATTCGTGGATAACTGGTCTCTAAAACACTTGCTTTATTTCGCTCGTGTTTTAAAGACCTCAATATCCATTTATACTTCACTATACTATTTTCGTAATTTTATTTTGTTCACAATATTTATCTGTGATTTTCTCCTCATTAAACCATATTGTTGTTATACATACAGATTCCTTCTAGTACCATTACGTGATCTCATTGAAGTAGAGTTCTTTTTTATAATCTTTTTGTCACGTAATTCGTTAAACGTAATACAGTTTTACTTGAAGTGAACTTTGAAGTATCACAACAACCATGAATGTGTAGCCACAGCTACATATTGTCAAGAGACAAAGGGTAGAATAAATTGTTTTGTTTTTTAATTAAATATGAATCTCACTTTTGACATTTCGCTCATTTCGAAGAAATTTAAATTATTTTATTCGGAATTTATTTCAATACGATCGCGCAAAAAATGGTATAAGCATCTCGAACGTTAAGGGTAGTTACAACGTTTGCATGTAGATTCCTCTCGTAAAATTGGACAAAATGATATGATATGATATGTCTAGCACATTTACTTTTCGAAAAACAGGGTGTTGAAATTTTGAAAACTTGAATGTTTTAATTCGATAACTTTAAAATTGATTGATAAATTAATTTGACATTTAGCAGGTTGTTTTTAAATGTAAAAGGGCATATTTTGATAGAAATAGTAGTTTGTGCAACTAGTGTGGATATGATGGCCATATCGCACGAGGACGAAGTTTGAGCACAACGCCGTAGGCGGAGTGCTCAATCGTTCAAGTGCGATATGGACAATCCACACGAGTCGAAAATAAAAATTTCTATAAACTGTAATATAACTTCAAATTGAAAATTTAACAATCCAATTTTATGTTTCCACTAATTTTTGTGTGGTAAACGTACAATTCTTAAATGTCCAATTTGTATAATGCTACGGTTTCCTTTTTTAAATATACCGATGGTGTTATAAGTAGATGTTGCCAGTCGAACTCCCTCATGAAGGGTACCGTACCATTATCTATAATAATGAATATTCTGCTAAATATTTCAAACGTCTACCTGTTGTCGTTATTAATATCAAGCAGAATAATTATTTAAAAATGAAATTAACAATAAAAAAAACTTCTTCACGGGGAATCGAACCGGATCTACCGCGTGAGAGTCTAGTTTGCTCACTACTCGACCACCGAGGAATGTGCAAATTGTTTATCTATAACGTCTGATGTATTACATAATTTTTGCTTAAGCGACACTTTCTACCTTTTTTCCCTTTTTAAGTGCTTGAAGGAGGTTTATTTCCACTATATATGTCATTGCTTAGAGTGAGCTAAATTTCCAAATAAAAGTGATGATTATTTTTTATTTTTCAGGAATATTTAGGTGATAGAAAAAATATATCATACCCCACGTGTAAAAAGCTCCTTTTTCACATTGTTTGGGTTGAATTAGAGATAATTAAATTTACCCAAAAAGGTATATTGGCAGAGCGGGAACCAATTTAGGGCACAATATAATCATTTATGGCCCAATTGTTATTAAAAACAAAATTTAAATATACAGAGTGATTTAAGTAAATCTAGAACTTAGTACTCTAAATTTTTAATGGAATACAACAATTAATCTAAATATTTCAAAAAACAGTATCAAAGTATTACTTTGCTAGAAGGAAAAAAATAATACTAATTTGTGACTTCTATTTTTCCCAATTCTCTGGTTTTCGTGAAAAAAAACATTTCAGATACTCAATAATTCTTACTCACCTTCGAGGTTAGTGGCTATCAATAATTAACCAAGATAGAGTTCGGTGGTGATAAGAAAAGTTTAATGACCTTCCTTCCTTTTAACCGACAGACCTACAAAGCTTGGTATTTGAAAAGATAAAATATTTCCAGTGGAATATTGAAAAGAACAGCATGTCAAACTGGAGATTTATCGGTAAAAGCGACAGCTTTCAAATAATATATGCTGAGAAACTTAAATCTTGAAATTCTTCATAATTACCATGAAATGTATCAGGCAACGCTACTGTCTTCCAGTTCAAAGCACACATAAAATAAGAAAAATTTGCAACGTTCACAAATTTTTTATATGAGAAATCCAGAAGGGACGGAAAAAGACGGTTGTGAAGAATTTGCAAGGCCATTTAATATTCTGTGATAAATCTTAGCTCCACTTTTTGATATAAAAAAATGTCCGTTCTAATAATGTTGATGCCGAGTTGAGCTAAAATAACACAAAACTCTTCAAGTACAGACACTAGTTTCCAAGTTATAGGTCTTTGAATTTTTTCATGTTCAATTAGTAGATATGCTAAAAACTTTGGATGCTTGAAGCTAGAGGGAAACGAGTATATAATATCCTATTGTAGTTAGAAATTAATTGTCAACTTGGTCAGAAACGATTAAGTTGACAAAAATGAATTTTAAGATGTGCAGGTTACGTAATAACGATTTTATTTTTGGATCTTCAGTTCTTTACGTCAGGTTATGTTTGAGCGACCGGAGGAAAGATCTGACCGTTACGTTACGTTATGTTACGATTCATATGCTTCGGCCGGGAATCGAACCCGGACCGCCCGCATGGAAGGCGAGCATTCTACCACTGAACCTCCGATGCTATATTAAAATTCTATGCAAAGCTGGTATTCGCAGTGCTGTGATCTACTTGAATTTGTTCGGATAAATTTTTACTATTATTTCCATAATTTTTTTACGCGATTTATCTTTTTTGTTTATTTACAGCATCAGTTGTCAGGACGGTAGGTTGTGTTTACTGGTTTCTAAGTTTAACACGTCGGTGAGTGATTTACTTACCGTTCAGACGTCGAAGAGTAATAAATAGCATAAAAATCATTTTATTCGGAATTTATTTCAATACGATCGCGCAAAAAATGGTATAAGCATCTCGGACGTTGAGGGTAATTACAACGTTTGCAAGTAGATTCCTCTCGTAAAATTGGACAAAATGATATGAGGATTAAGGGGTCTAGCACATTTACTTTTCGAAATACAGGGTGTTGAAATTTTGAAAACTTGAATGTTTTAATTTGGTAACTTTAAAATGGATGGATAAATTGATTTGACATTTGTCAGGTTGTTTTTAAATGTAAAAGGGCATATTTTGATAGAAATAGTAGTTTGTGCAACTAGTGTGGATATGATGGCCATATCGCACGAGGACGAAGTTCAAGTGCGATATGGACAATCCACACGAGTCGAACAGCATATTTTTTCTACGACCCACTTAAGAAAAAATCTAGAAAATAAAAAACTGTAATATAACTTCGAATTGAAAATTTAACAATTCAATTTCATGTTTCCACTTATTTTTTTTGGGTGAACGTACAGTTCTTGAATGTCCAATTTGTATAATGCTACGGTTTCCCTTTTTAAATAAACGATGCTGTTATAAGTACCTAGATGTTGCCAGTCGGACTCCCTCATGAAGGGTACCGTACCATTATCTATAATAATGAATATTCTGCTGAATATTTCAAACGACCACCTGTTGACGTTATTAATATCAAGCAGAATAATTATTTGTGAATAAAATTAACAATAAAAAAAACTTCTTCACGGGGAATCGAACCCGGTTCTACCACGTGAGAGTCTGGTTCGCTCACTACTCGACCACCGAGGAATATGCAAATTGTTTATCTTTAACGTCAAATGTATTACATAATTTTTGCTTGAAAGGAACTTCCTACCGTGTGTCCCGCGACACGTTCTACCTTTTTCATTTCTCCAACACCCTCACTCTTTCCACGTTGGGAAAATACTGAATACCACCAACTATTCTCTCTGTATAGGACAATCAACATTCGGCCAGCCTCTAGAAATAAGAACACGCCTCGATGCGCGCGCACAATTATTCTTTCTCTCTCCTTCAAGCTGTTTTTCTCATATTTTCCTTGTCGTACTTGTGTAATCAGGATGATTCCATGAATAATTTCGCGATCTGTATATGACCTATTAACAATATTTTAGCTGAACCTAACGGGCACCCTGTATATTGAAAACATATTTTTTTCCAAATTTAATTGAGAAGGTTGCTTGGCTTTCAGAAAATAATAAGATTTCTTACAGTCTCTATCTATTTCATAAAACATTTTAATGAAGTCAAATATTGAGACATTGTTAATTATTTACCATTCCTCTGTACGATCGGTTTATTACAAATCTTGTTTAAATACAAAATTTCGATCTTTTAAGAGCATATTCCCAAAAGTAAACTTCATTTTCTTGGTTTGGTAAACTTTATTAGGTGTTAGTCGAAAAATATTTAGACTAAAGACATTGTCTACCAACTTTATGAGGAATTTTTTTCGATTTGGATAAAAAAAATACAAGCAATTCAGTAGTCACTGTCCTTTAGCGTTTCAAGCATCGATATATTTATGAAAATTCACCAGCTGCACCGAACATCCTTCTTTTCTATAACTTTTGCATTCTGCATTTTCATTTCCGGTCACTTTCAAAAGAGAAACTTCCATGTCATTCCATTATTTACATTAAAAAGAACTTGCGTGCTATTTTTCTTCGTTGTTGAACCGAATCTGAGATTTTCACACTTTTTTTATTCCAGGAAATGGTTGTGCTCCAAGTTACTAGCTGATGGTCGAATGGAGGGTGGAGATTGACATGTAAGTTTATTTTTTTAATTATATTTGCTCATTTTTATCTGCATTTTATAAAATATGATGAAAATCTTGGTGTGTATTCCTTGGACAAAATTATTAAAAATGTTTGAATATACAATATATGTCTTCCTAAGTTGGAGTCATATGGAAAACTTTTTTATTATTGATTTTAGAAAGAAAAGTTATTCTTCATAAAAAGTTCTGCATTATCTAAAACCTAGAATACATTCATCAAATATCAAATTTTTTGGTCGTATACGAAGTTTGTCTAAAAATATTTGTTTCACTGAAGAGTAAAGTACTTTTAAATTTGACAATATCGAAAAATATTACAAAAAAAAGTGGATCAAAATCAAAAACTACGTTTAAATATGTAATTACACTCATTTAAATCGAAACTTCCGATTATTTTATTTCTGACTAATGTTTCTTATTCTGAATGATCATTTATCTTTTGTGATTACGAAGCACATGATAAACTTTTAGGTTTTCCATGTTTTTTGATAATGTTGCATTTAAAACGCGTAATAAGTGCATATTTATTTATTCAGCAAATAATAAAATACATTCAAACACTCAAGTTATAATATTAACATCATATTAATGTTAGAAAAAAATAAATTTAATTTTTACTCATACCAATGCTTCACCATATTATTATCCAGCTTTTTTAGTAACATTTTTCGATATTGTCAAATTAAAAGGTACTTTACTCTTGAGTAAAACACATATTTTTTATATAGGACTGAAAAATTTGATATTTGATGACTGTGTTGTAGGTTTTAGATAATGCAGAACTTTTTATAATTCCAACTAAGGGGGCATATTGTATTATGTCGAAAGGACAGAAAATACCTACTAAGAAAACGAAAAAATAGGACAAACAATGTTAAAACTGAAATTCGTGAAAAGTTTGAATATTCATTTTCAATGAAAATAATTTCAATGATATATTTTTAGTACATTTTAATGTCAAAGTAAGATAAATAATAATTATATTATAAAATTTCGGTCAATTATTATTAATAAATTCAAACGTTTCTAATCGAATTACTTTGTAATGGAGCTGTTAATTTATAATTGAATGTAAACTTCATCAATATCTCATTAGAGTTTGCTTGAGGAGCCTGCTAGGGATCATTACATCATCAAGTTCCCACTTGTCTTCTCACTTGCCGTTAGTAGGCCTCGCG
>CAJUYI010002133.1:62899-74584 GCA_910591695.1 Galerucella pusilla
CATCAAGTTCCCACTTGTCTTCTCACTTGCCGTTAGTAGGCCTCGCGGAACTTAAATGGTAAAAGCTTCAGTGGCTAATCCTTTAAGAGGGTTTTATTAGCAGTTAATTATTCAACATCTTTTTTAAGTTGATTCAAAAATCGGCTTGAAAATATAAATAAATATTTTTTCTACTACCGTGCGCTTTAACCCACTTTCCCGCACGCATTTTAGCTTTGAAAGTGTCACTTTCCCGCACTAGTGCGGGAAAGTAAAATTATGCAAATTTTGACCTTATTAGATAGTTTTTTACTTCGGAAGTTATAACTATTCTTACACCAGGTGAATAAATAGTCCATCAAATAAAATCCACATGTTTTCTAGCTTTTTGTTGCTTTTTTAATTTTCTGAAAATATAAAATAATGAAAATGTTTTGATGTAACCTCATACATTCTTCAAAGTAACGTCATAAAACACCTATCAAACCACCCGGGCTTGATATAAGAAAATTATATCAAATGAAATTCTTTCATCTACAAATGACTTAAAATTGTTGCCGTCACCTTCATCGTCATCTTCATGTGACCTGCAAACGATGCCATCCTCATCAACGTCATTCACTCACCAGTTAACACCAAATAACTCCACTTGACCGGCAATTTTAAGTAATTCACAGAATGCAACAAATTGTGTTTCTAATATGTAATAATATTTATAATAATAATTGATAATAATAATAATAGTTTTTGGTTAGAGTTTTGTATATGCATGTTAAAATAAAATGGGTTGATATACTTTTTTGTATATACGGTCGTAGAAAAAATAATGTTCCTAACTCATGCGTAAAGTGTCTTTCCCGCCCTTGACCGCTTGCCCGGGTCAACTGCAGTCGCGTGCGGGAAAGTATCACTTTCCGCACTTGTTAGGAAAATAACTATTTCAAATCAGACTTTTATTAAGCTACTTTAAAAATTGTTTGGCACGCCCATGATATAAAAAATTTCACCGATTAACGATTCCCTTCCAAAATTTCCAACACGCGCCTTCAGTAAATGGAAATGTTTACAAATACTTCAAAATTCAAAATAAATTCATGAAAAATGAATTTTTTCGATTTTCGATAATTTCCTGATTGCCTAAAGTTTCATTCCTATCAGGATAATCTCCGTCAATACGGAAAATATGACAAATAATGTGATAGGCCGAAAGGCCGTGGATTTCAGTTTGCAGATAACGGAGTTTGGAATTGATATGATGGTCGTGGAGAAAAAAAAGAAGATTTTGTAGGCATTTTCATGGCGTTTCATCGTAAAAAGTTATTTTCCATAATAACCGTAAATTCCGGTATGAAAAAAGAATTTGTGGATAAATACTTTCAAGAAATGCAGTCAGATTTGACTAGATTTCTTTATTAACTTGGATGGTTTTTAAATCCATAAGATAATATATTTAATAGAACTGACTGAATAGAGATATAAACCTAGAATAACTCATTCAAAATGATCTAGTGAAAAAACTGTTAAGCTTGATAACAAGAACACTAAAAGTCTTGCATAGTAAAAAAACTATGAAGTATCCCATAATAGACTAGCAAGAGACAACCCAGTGTCTCTAATATAAGTGCCTAGACTGGAGGTTATTGCAAATAATCAAATTGTGAACCAATTAGCTGAAGTATGCTCCAGAGGAGATTTCATAGGTCCAGAACCGTTCTATAGAATTACGAAGGATCGCATAAGATTGGAAATCTGGAACTCGTTGGATAAAGAACATCAATTTAAATGGAGGTTGATAGAAGGTCACCTTGATACAAAGAGTACACTGAACAGAGTAGATAAAGCACTGTAATCCAAAAATTGAGTGAGAAACGATTGAAGATAGTTACCGACATAGTCTTTTAACTCTCAGGAAAAAACATCTATACAAAATGGGAAAGGTTAGGGGGCCTATATGCAGGAAATGCAAGTTAAGTCATGAAACAGCTACTCAAGTACTTTGCTCCTGTGATGATTTACAAGGACAGACGGAAGCACTTTGGAGAGTAAATAATACAACCATTACAACTACTCAAAATCCTTAGTGCCTTATATGAATGTATGTATGTATTTCGGAGTGACATTCACTGAGACCTAAAAGATCTATTGTGTCCCCTTACTCCTACTTAGCTTCTGAGGAGAGTCTCAGGAACTAGTAACTCCTTTAGTCCCATTTCCCGGAGGAACTTTAGGATATCTGCAGGCTTCAACTTTGGTAAATGTTCCTCTTCTATCCAGTAATCTCTCAGCCCTACTAGACCTTTACGATGGTCAGATCTTCTCTTTTTCTCGGCTTAACCTATTTCTTCCAATATTACATTGGGGCTGATTCCGCAAAACGGTTCAGCCACCCAGAAAGGTATTTTAGTCCCCCTCTTTGCTAGTTCATGTGGTATTTCATTACCTTCTATTCCAGTGTGTCCTGGAATCCATTCATATTGTTCTCGCCTAGCTCATTTAGTTTGTCTAGACATTCCAACGCCATTTTGGAACTGATTTCACAAGAGCTCAGTGCTTTAATGGCTGTTTGACTATCCGACATTATGATAATCCTTTATCTTCTGTATCCTCTATCAATATTGAATTGGGCACACTTTCTTATGGCATGGATATCCACTTGAAAGATACTTGGGGTTTTTCCCAAGCTTTCAGGGTGATTGGTTCCTAGTGCCTTATATGGTAACACAAAGCTTCTGGAATGGGAGTAGATGATATGGAAAATGATAGGAAAATTTAGTTCAAGCTTCTGGGCTGTTGAGCTCAAACCAAAGGAATGAATAAGCATCAAAAGCCTAAAGGCTGAGGTGCCCATCACTCGAAGTCTCTGACTCAATCAATATTGAAACTTATCGTCTAGAGTATCCAGTGCTACCAGTCATCAGTGGTGTGTTGAGTGAGCGCTGGATAAATGGTGGGAAAGTATTAACTTCTGTGAGTTTGTCGAAGACTTCTGACTTGATATCCTTAGGAATTTATTTATATTATTTTGGCACCCTGATCAACCAGCTCATTAAAATATATGTATAACTAAATATTAGTTTATTTACGATAAAAAAACGATGACGTTGCAAAACAAAATATTGTGATGCTGCCAAGCTGTAATTTTTTTCTTTACTAAACTAAACTAAAAAAGTCAATCTGATGTTAGATTGACATTTACATTTGAATATGTGACAATAATATTAATAATAATGAATACAAATAGTGAATACTATTACCTACGTCTCTTACAGCAGTAAGCGGGAGAAGCGGGCCCCCATTTCGACATTCTCGTTTAAAATAGCTTAACAAAGATGTTACCATCTCTTGACATTTACTGTTCAGCTGCTTCGGCATTTTATTTACTGCACACTGTAGATTTGCCTAAATAATCAGTTATGAAAATAACTGTTTTTAATCTTAAAGAAGCAATGAATTTAAAAGCACCAAAAAACTTGTAAATATCAGACGATGATCGAATGTCAATAAACGTCAAAACAAACTGGGGAATTTCACCAGTAAATTGTATTTACGGTCGGTAAATTCATATTTATTTTGATAAGCAGGAAAATAACTAAAAATAACAGCATTGTCTCTTCATCGTGAAAATCCTATAGCTCTCACTGTTAATAACTTTCAGTAGATCTTGCGGGATTATTTATATTAACCAGAAAATACTTTCATGCTAGACTTCGGAACTAGCATATTATGCAAATTGTTGGCACAAAAATATCATAAATTCATGATAAAATATTATGTGACCCTATAAAATTAAACTTTCCGTATATAAATTCAATAATGGTGGATGTAGGACATCATTCGCGCTATACGCACAGCTCGAATACTAATCCGATCGGGCAAAAACCACCACACACTGCCGTTATCTTCCGCATTTTGTGACAATTTCCATGAAACGCGACTTGACTATTCTGGTGCATATTGACGGAAATTGTTTTTTCTTTGTTCTTTTCACTCGAAACACGATCGAAATATCAACATGATACAATGTTATCTACGAAAAGTAGAAATACATTTCAATTTGGACAAAAACATTTTTTTTCTGTTTCAGAATAATCTGTCTTTATTATTCCACTTTGGGCTACTAATCAATTGCAAAATGAAATAGTATGCAGATATTCAGAAGTATTTTAATTCATTTTTCTACTCCTATACTATAAGTTGTTAATTAAATGCCAATTTTCAGTTTCATAATGATACTCATTATAACACTGGAAAAATTGACCAATAGAAATCTAGATTCTCAAATATCCAAGTAGACAGACAGTGTTTTATGACAGTTTAAATCTTTTGCGTCAGTTTTTAAGAGAAATGTCGACCACCAGACCAAAAATACTTAATGACCAAGGTGAATACACATTTAAACTTATCAATTTTTTCTTACAATAATTTATTACTAATATATATAAAATGGCTAGACACCCCTTGTGGGGTTGCGCCGCATAAATGCTTTCTAGATTCGCTTTCTGGGGTGGATCAATCCCCTTCATTTCATAATTTTCTCGCTTATTTTTTTCCATAGTCTCCCATCCTTCGTTTTTTCTTTCCATCTAACGATACCTATCCTTCTCAAATCCTCCTCCACCTCCTTCAGCCACTTAGATCTGGGTCTTCCTTGCCTTCTCCTACCACCTGGTTCCCACTGTAGCATTAAGCAAACGACTGCTCGCTTACCTTCTCTCCATACATGTCCGAGCCATTTTATTCTTTGTCTCTTTATTCAGTTCACTATATCTTCCCCGTTCATTTCTCTCAGTATTTCATAGTTCATACGTTGCCTGTATTTATTGTCGTCGGTTTTTATTGGCACTAGAATTGTTCCCATTATTTTTCGTTCTAATATCCTCAACTCCTTTTCATCTCTTTTTGTCATTGTTATCGTTTCTGCTGCATACATTATCACAGGTCTTATTATTGTGTTGTAAATGTTAAATTTAGTGTATCTTGTCAATAGATTGCTTTTCAATAGTTTCTTATTGGCATAGTATACCCTATTAGTAGCCATTATTTTTTCGTCTATCTCTGATCTTCGTTCCCCCTTACTGCTGATCGTGACTCCCAGATATTTGAATTTTCCCACTTCCTCAAATTCATATCCCCTTATTTTTATCATTTTGTTTTCACACTGCTCACCAACTCTCATTATTTTTGTTTTGTTCCTATTTATTTTTAATCCCATTTTTTCTTACTAATAACTAACTAATAATCAATGTATAACAGTCATATTCATATTCATATTTAAAGTCATATTTATTTCTAATAATATGCATTTCTTATAATATTTTATATTTTCTATCTTAATTTTATGTGTAATTGCTTATATACAATACTTTTAATGCTTTTTATATTTTATTTTGTGCATGTTTTAATTCATATTTTTCTGGTATTATACTTTAAATTATTTTGGGGTTACTTTATACATATTTTTGTTTATTTATGGTACAGTTTGTTTGTTTATTTGTTTATACTTTTTCATTTATATTACTTATTGTACATTTCTATTTCTGTTTATTTATTTTTACATCTTATATATTTATATACTTTCCGTTTTATCTAATTATTTTTTGATCATCTGTTTATTGAATATGTATTTTTTTATTGTTAACATTATCTATGATAAATATAAAGCATAATAATAATAATAATAACATACTTATACATTTTATGCTATTAGTTTAACAATGTGATCTCGTAGCACACCGTGAGGAAAGACGCCGCATAAGATTGTTTTCGATCTGTACGTGCCGGGTTCGAGTTCCGGGTAATACATTTTTTTATTTTCTTAAATCAAATTTCTCCGTAGAAAAAATAGTGTGTAAAAATCTCATGTAATAGTTATTAATACACTCGCGTTAACCATACGAAACTCGCTTTTGGCTCATTTCGTAACCCGGTTAATGCTTGTGTATTGATAACCATCATTACATGATCGTTGCATAATATACTGTAATGTTTTTCTTATTTATTTAAACAGTTTTCACCGTGGGATAAAATTATACACTCACTATGGCTAATTACTATCGATTCATCAAAGAAACACTTACACACTATGATAAACTTAAATTATATACACACTACTTAATGTCTATTAATTTATCTACACTTGGTATTATAATTGTCCTAATTTATATTCAACACTATTTATATTCACTTCTGTTTACTCACTGTATACTGAAACTGTTTACCGATTCACTGTATACTGAACAACTCCCCGACTCACTCGAAGTCCGCATATATATATAGCTCTCTCCGCAGCTCCAGAACATTCGCGACAAACCATTGTACGCCTTCCACGCTGTTCGAGAATAGTCTCGTTATTACCTGCGAAAGAACATTTCTAGAAAGGTCGTCGCATTCTTCGTTTGCGACAGGACCGGCTTCGGAATTAGTGAGTTCGTAACAATACTATTATGTGAAATGAAGTATTTGGGATAAAATAACAGGACGAATATTCTGTCTTCAAGATATTACTGTTTAGATTCTTAAAAGATATCCAGGATATTCCCATAGGTCTAATAATACCTAAAAAAGTTTTAATATTTGTAATACTTATCATATATCTTCTTAATACGTACTTTCTGTTATTCTGGCGATGATATGTGAATAAAGTATTGACAATTACAACAAAGAACTAAACAAAATGAAACAAATAGCAGTTGATAATAATTACGATCCAACTTTAATAGACATTATAAATAATAAGATAATAAAATATACTCTAGAACAAGTATCTCCTGATAAAAACAAAAATAATCAATTTAAAAGCTTAACATACTTTGGACTAAGGCATAAGGCATGTTGAGCAGAATCATCATATTTTGAGGTCTAGAATCTACAGTTCAGAGATTGGACATTATTAATGAATCACCCTGTATATTCAGATAATCCTCGTACCGACCAAATAGATATCAACAATTCTCCCTTATTGAACCTTTTTACCTAGAAAGGTTCCGATAAGATTGTTGTGAAGGAATTTCTATGTAACTTTGTTGAATAATTTACTTAATTCCATATTTAGACACTCTTTGCTTTTTATTTCCATGTAAATAGATTTTAATATTTTTGTCAATATCCGTAAATTTCAGTATTAAGGCACTGAGTATATTGAAAAATTTCCATTATTCCATTCGTTTGAGAAAGCTACTGTGTTAGCGAAACGCGTCACATCTTTAATTTTAATATAATGTAGATTTTAACAAATTAAATTGTTTTATTCCATCATTTAGAAATAATTATCAATGAATATCCTAAGACTTTTATGATATTTTCATCAAATAGTGAAATTATTTAAAAAAAATTAGTATCATTGATAAGATAAATTAAAAAAGGTGCTATTTTACACTTTTTAATTATGAATTTCATAGTAACTAAAAGATAGCTATAGATACAACCCGTCAAAAATTCCATCCAAATATATCTGACCCATTTTATTCACATTTCCAGTTAGGCTAACGATAGTTTCTCATTCCCTTGAATTACGCTTTTCTCTTTTAACATCCCAAAGAAAGTGCATCCGGCCGACGCCGATGCTTCTACCAAGATTAATGTTAACCCGGAATAGAAGATATACTTCACTACAAAAGCAAACTAAATAAAGGAGTCAGTATTGGTCTGCGGATTCAAATGAATTTATATCCACCATTAAACTCGTTATGAATCGCAGAAGGTTTAATGTAGGGTGTGAAATTTATTTGTGCTTTACATAAATGTGTTCATTGCCGAAAATACAAACCACCTCAACTGGGCATACTTGTTGATGCAACTGTTTTCGAAAATTTTCTCGGCTTAATTCCTTTTTTCGACTGATTTAAAAAAAAAATCAAACATGAACTATGCTGTTATATCCAACTCATAAGGTACAACCCTGATCTGTATCTGTTAGATTTTGAAGGGTGAGTGACCCCACAGCACTTAGGCCACAATTGGCTCATTGTGCATCCTTCTAAGGTTCAGTCTTCCTTCTAGCTCGTCATCCAGCCTACTTGTTGAAGTAGGCGATAACGTCACCGGAAGTTAGTTCCCTCATGCTGGCTTGTGTTGGCAGTGACCGGTCAGAATACCCGTGGCTGTCCGAAGGTTCTGTCTGTTCATTCATAATCACTTATTTTTTGGCTACTTTCCTGTCCGGATACTGCAGCCATTCCTTGGAAAGCCTGCAACCTTCTGCATCGTCCCATCTACCCTTAAACTTTTCAAGGGAGTGTTCCTTTATCAGGTCAATCATAGCCGACGCCGACAGACCAATGAAAATGCCAGGTCCCAAGAGTTTTTGGGAGGATGCTTTCCTGGTTAGTCAGTCGGCAATGTGGTTACCTTTCGATTTTCTGTGGCCCTTGATCCAGCCTAGAGTGACTTCGTTGTTGCTACAGGCTTCGATCAGGGACAGGTGACACTCCAGTACTAGGCCTAATGTAATACGTGATCTGTTCAGGGCTAGTAGTGCTTGTCTACCATCTGTAAAGATGTGAATTTCATTACCTGTGGTGTTTCTTTTGGTAATCTCTTTTGCGACGATGTAGATAGCAGTGAGCTCTGTTTGAGCAACGCTGACATTACAGCCCATTGCCCATTTAATGTTTTAGAGTAAACTCCACATCCTGACCCCATCTTGGTTTCAGAGCCATCCGTGAAGATGCGGATTGCGCCTTCTTCTGATGTGTCTTTGTGGGACAACCCTGATATTTTCGTTCGCATTTCGTACCAAATGTATTAGTAGCACCATATCTACTTACACTGTTTAACAAATTGATATCGAAATAAGCTCATTACTATCGATTCCTTTGTTGACCTAAATTTCATAATTTTCAGTTGACCTAACCACGGAATCATTTCGAAACACGGCTGTGAATCGTCGTATGCTATTTTTCAAGTTTATTAGGAAATTTATCAATTAGCGAAAGCCATTTTTAACTGAGACATTTATAAAAATTATAGACGTGGTGAAAAAAAAAGTTAATAAGGAAAAAGCAGTCTTTGGTTCTGTTGCTTTTGATTAACATCTCCATTTTGCTTTATTAACTTTATTATAAATTACCTCAGATGGTTTTAGTTGTAAGAAATATAATAGCCGTGGAAGAACAATGTTAACACCTAAATACCAAAAATTCATGAACAAAACATTATATTAATCCCCCAATGTAACAAACTGTCGAATAATATGTTAAACATTATTGAATCCTTTGCAAGACAAACATCTTATCTCAAAAACAGTCATAATTTTCCAAAAAAAACTATCAGATGATTATTTATTTATTTATAACAGCACTACAGGCCTATCTAGCCCTCGGCTTCGAGATCTTTCACTCTCTTTTCCCATTTCCTTCTGTTCCTCGCCTCGTTCTCCCAGTCCCTAACTCCCACTGTTCTCAGGTCTCTCCATACCTCTTCCAATCATTTTTTTCCTTGGTCTTCCTCTTCTCTTTCCACCATCTTTTCCACCTTTTAGCACTCGTTTTACCCATCTATCTTCCGTCATTCTACCTATATGTCCCAACCATCTCTCTCTCTGTGCTTAAATTATATGGGTTATACTTGGGTGCTTATATAATTCTGAGAGTTCTTTGTTTGTTCCATCTTCCTCAATTCCGCCATAAATCTTTTCGAGCATTTCACGTTCCCATATTTCTAATTTATTCTGCTCTTTTTTGTTCATTGTCCAAGTTTCACAAGCGTGGGTAACTGACTTATTGTTTGGTACATTCTTATTTTAGCTGTTCGTGATATGTCTTTTGATTTTAACATCTTAGATACCATTCCTGCTGCCTTACTGCCTTTTGTTAACCTTGTTCCTATTTCCCTTCCTTCGTCTCCTTTATTTGTGATAGTGACTCCCAAATATTAACTTTTTCTATTCTGTAGCTATTATTTCCATTACAATTTATAGTAATATCGGTTTCCTCATTATTTAATCAGTTTTAAAATACAAATTTGTTGCTTTCTTAAACTACAAAATATTGTCATTGTCAAACTCAATAAAATACTATGTTGAAAACAAATGATCAAAACTGACTGGTACCAAGCAGTCTAAAAAGGCCATAAACTCTATAAGCGGCTATATCTAGTTAATACGTTGCGAAAGTTTCTCGTTTTTTATGATAATCAATCTACTTCTCTTGCCACGACGTAGAAGGAATTGAAAAACTAAACCAGCTACGGAATATTGACAGAATAGTATTAATGAAAGTGCAATTATTTGATGTTAGAATAAGGGTAAGAATGTTCTATTAAACTTTAAAAATAAATTAATATAAAAAAACATTAGAAGCTGCTCGCAAGTAGATTGCAAATTCCTATTTACGCCTCGGCATCTCGACTTTGAGATGGGAAAGATCCATTGTAAGGAAAATGCGCGTAAGAAGTGATAGTCTAGTGGACAATTACTAATTCGTACTTATCGGACGTAAATTACTAATTCGGTTAGCTTTCCGCGTCTTTTCTCTTCAATTTTTTTCCCGTAGAGTGGTCTGTAATGTCGACTAGTAACCTCCGGTTATTGCTCTACCCTTATCAAAAAAATCAATCATGATTACTCCATGGCAATCCCCAAAAACTGAAGCAAGAACTTTTCCAACTTTTGAACACGAAACTTCTTAGGTCTTGGAGAGAACAAAGGACATTGATCACCAAGGGTTTTAAGCATATCCTCTTGAATCTGCTTACCTCTTAACCCTTTTAAATACAGGTAATTGATGATGACTCGATACTCCACAATATCGGTGGACATCTTTTTTTTTCATTTATTGCGTAACTCTGGTTTACTTTTTTGACGTCCAACTTCACACTGACACTTCTAATGAGTTATTGTTCGTTGGTATGGTAACGCAATATTTTGTTTATGCACGGAACTGGTCTAGGCTAACTAAATATCAATACATCCTTGTACACTTTTGTATCTTCTTTTTAATCAGAGTTCTGTTATGGAATACGTTAAGAGAATTATCAATATAAATGTAACTTCTTTCCTTTTGCTTGTTTTGGAATTAATATTTACCACTCTGTACAATTTACAAACTTCTCTCGCCAATAAACGATTGCAAAATTGCTTCAACATCGAATACTATCCACCCTGATATTCAATATAAAGTTCCTTTGTGCCATTTATGTGATATGTATTAAAGGAAACAATTCCGAGTATTTTTAGGGTCAACTTCATTTTTATACGAACATAATATTTGAGTTGGTGAACTGGACTTTCTTGGTTTATTATATTTTATGTGGGAGTCCTTAGAATAGGATTGACATTAATATTTTAGGACGGTACATTTTTAAAATATATACTAAAATATACAGGGTGTCCAGAAACTCTATGCCAAACGGAAACTACAATTACTAGAGGTGATTTTAAGTCGATTTAGTTCAAATTACCCAAATTTTTATGAATACACTTTTGGGCATCTAAAGACAGTTTTAGTCGTAAATATTCAAATTTAAGTGTTATTGGTACGCAAATATCCCAAAACTTGAGCAAAAAAGAGCAGCCTAATTTAGACTATAAATGATTTCGCTTGAAATTTTCAGCAATGCATTGTTTTGTTGTGGAATTTTTGAATGGAATGATCAATTTCTCAATTCATGAATGAAATGCAGCTATAAAGAATGAAGCTAGAGCTGAAAAATTTGAAAAACTGAACCCAAATATCTCGAAAACAAAGCAAGATAGAGAAAAAAGGAAAT
>CAJUYI010002133.1:74594-99267 GCA_910591695.1 Galerucella pusilla
CTTGAGCAAAAAAAAGCAGCTTAATTTAGACTATAAATGATTTCGCTTGAAATTTCAAGCAATGCATTGGTTTGTTGTAGAATTTTTAGAGAATGAAACTAGAGCTAAGAAATTTAAAAAACTGAACCCAAATATCTCGAAAACGAAGCAAGACAGAGTAGTTAAAATACACTGTTGGGCATCTGAAGACAGTAAATATTCACATAGTGCTATTGGAACGCAAATATTCCGGAAATTGAGCAAGAAAGTGCAGGTGAAGGTGCAGTTAAGTGTCAAACATTTTCTTGTTGAGTGTCCTAAATATTATTACGAGCTCAAAGTATGTAAGTTCAGCGATAACCTTATAGAACTGTTAGGAGACTCCTGTAATGTCATAAACTTAATTATGTTCCTTCAAAACATTAATATCATTCATATTCTATGAACAACCCCCTTGTAAATTGACATTATTGTACCAAATTATGCATATTGGCTAATAACCTCGTTGTTAAAACAAATTGCATGAATATTTTTTCTATATATTCCATTTAAATAAAAATAAAAAGAGCATTATTATCTCAAGCTCAAAGCCACTCAATAATTTTTCCCACTAGTTAGTAACTCAGTCTTTTCATACAATTTTCTATGCACTGATGTAACAGACAAAGACACTATCTTTTCAACAACTGTCTAGCCTTAATATTAATCAAAGTGAATGTTCAGATTATTACTTGATTCACCTCTATACAATTAACGAAATTATCATCCAAATCAAAAGGAATCTACTTGAAAATGAAACGCCTGCGGCTCACGACTACAACATAAACTTCAGTACAGTATTATTTCTCCAAACTTTCTCTACACAATAACACCGAGCGATTATCTACTTAACCTTGGCAATTAGGTTTTATGGAGAGAAGGGTGAAACAGTGTTCATCTCCTCTCCGCTGAAGATGCTTCGCAGAATTAGTTCTATATTACAAATTGGGTCTTTCTGTCTCCGGGCCAATTTGAATTACGCACTCTCCTGTCAGTCGTTACCCAACACTGAGAAATTTCGGCGTGATTTCAACACTGATACTAATAGTATATTACATTACAAAGGCAGAAAGTTGAGATTGCAGGAATCTGGAATTGTTGCCCGTTTAACTCACTACCTCGGACCAAAGTTACTTGCGGAACTTGGTAATATCAACCCCAGAAGAAGAATAGGCTTGTTTCGAAAATACAGAACGTTTGAAAGAATTTCAGATTAATTTTATTTCAGCCCAACGTGCCCCGACAGCGCTGGTCATTGGAACAAAAAAAAATAGAAACAAATGTTATATAATTATTACAAATTTTAAATTAGATTCTACGGTATAGATTAGTAGCTTTCAGGAACTGTAAGACTTTCTTAATTTCGGTAGGGCAGTGGAGCATTTCCTTCAGGTTAGGCTTCAGGTTAAATTGTTGATATGTAGCAGAAAATTGTTTGCAGTCCGTCAGTATGTGCTTAGCGGTCACAATATCATTACAGCTATGGCAAACGGGACGATTTCCTGAAGACATCAGATATCTATGTGTAAGTTTGGTATGGCTGATTCGGATTCTTCTGATTATAGTAGCCTCTCTCCGGCTTAAGAAGTTAAGGGAGAGAGGAGAAGTGGATGGATGGATATCATGAAGTGCTGTCGTACTATTGCGCCACAGGTGTCGCCAAGAGTCTTGTGTAACTTTTTTGAAGTGGATCTTTAGGTCGGCTGCGAGTTGGAGAATATGTGTTGGGATATTATTAGTAGTAGGTTCTTTCGTGTGGTGGTCCGCAGTTTCGTTACCATCAATTCCGATGTGAGATGGAAGTCAGAGATGAGAGAGACTGTTATATATTGAGCAACGAGAGTTTGATAGATGTCGTGTATGTTCAGGACAATTGGTTGGCAGTGAAGATTGACTTGATTGACTGAATGGAGGAAAGGGAGTCAGTGCATATTGCAATATTTGTGTGGGGTAGGAAGATGCTTTTGAATACTTGGAAGCTCGCCTGTGTGAACGCTACAGGCGAGCTTCGAAGCATTTTTCAAGATTTCAAGAGACACGTTATGAAATTATTTGGGAATAAAAATGTGGGAAACCTTTAGTTCGTTTAAAAACCCTGAAGGAAGAAGTGGAGAATTAAGAAAAGAAGTCAGTTTTTACGAGATTTGGAGCATCAAAGGTTGAATGACGACATCGAAACGCCTACATGGAACTCTTTCAGACTAAAACAGTTGTCACCTTTCTGTCGCCCCTAGTTAACTCATTTGGCTTTATTTACGCTACTAGGTCTTTAGGAAATATTGCTTTTTTTTGTCTCATAAATATTTTTCACAATCACTTTCGCAGCAGGTGACAATTTCGGTTTTTCACGCAAAGACGCAACATTATTACTTTCGAAGTTAACACTCCTTTATTCTAGAAAAAACTTCCAATTTCTTAGGTATCCACAAAAAGCTCCTGGGGAGTTTTTAATATCGTCCTGTATCATTTAGTCGACCCATTTATATATTTTTGGCCTTGTCTTTATTTATATTGTAATAAATTGGATGGTATACAATTAAATTTCTACCAAAACGTAGTCAGCGCATTTGAAAAGAAGGTAGAACGTGTCGCGGGACACACGGTAGGAACTTTAGTTCCTTTTAATCAATAATCAAATCTTTTGAATCAATAAATAAATACACATACTTATTAATGTGCAAACTTATTTTACTCTGAATGAAACTTCATTTAACAAAAATATACAGTAGGTAGTATTAATTATAAAAATAATTAAGTTGATTAGCACAAAGTATTTGTATGTATGTATGTATGTATGTATTTTTGTGATTCCATTTTTTCCAAATATCTTGAGAAAACAGCATCAATAGAAGTATGGTATCTTGTCGTTGATTGTTCTGGATCGTTGTTCATCTAAATCAAATTTTTCTTCAAGAAAGTTTTTTAATGAATCCGATTTTTGTCAAATCAGGTATTGCCATTTTCTTTTTTTTCTGTTGATTCATTTTCACTCGAGGTACTTTTCATAATATTCACTTGCGCTTATGTCACTACACTTTCACTAATTTCTAAAAATTATATAATTTAATTTATCTACACTCGGTATAATAATTGTCCTAATTTATCTTCAACACTATTTATATTCACTATCTGTTTACTCACTGTATACTGAAACTGTTTAACGATTCACTGTATACTGAACAACACCCCGACTCACTCGGAAAACTGCGTATATATAGCCCTCCGCAACTCTAAAACTTTCTTAAATTCACCGCCTTCTACGCTGCGAGAACAGTCTGGAACATTACCTGTTAAAGAACCTTTCTAGAAAGGGGCAACGACCCAGCACTGTAGTGGAACGCGTTTGCTGCCATAATTACAGTCAAGCAAGGTCGGACATGGTTAGTACTTGGATGGGTTACCATGACAAGGAAAACCATCGTATAGGGCCCGTACAGTCTGCAGCGAAACACTTTATACTACTAGGGTGAGTAGCATATCACAGCTCCCAGGCATTATACCAATGAGCACGAGGTATAATGTAGATATGCCGTTTTTCGGAAGAGACGTAAAACCGAGGTCCCGAGTCCATGGATGTTGGGCTCGTTAAAGAACGCTACCATTGGTTGGAACACTAGTGGGTTCACCAAAATTTCTGGTTAGGGGTAGAGTGCTCCCGGCGTCGGTGATTAGCCTTAGTCGCAGAATAGACCGACGTTGAATTACAGAATAAAAAAATTCATATTGAAGCTAGAAAACTATCAACTGTAATTAATAATACAATTTATGCTGACAATCAACATTTTGCGCGAGCCCACGCGCTCAAGGCACATAACGTAACAACGTAACGTAACGGTCAGATATTTTGCTGCTCGACCCCTCTCGCTCCAACCTAAGTTAAGAACTAAAGTTCCAAAAGGGATAATCAGCTGCGGAGTGAATCTAAGGCCCGTGGGGGGCGTCAACATTTTTGAGCTAAAAATCGATTGGTATATCTGTGAGACCAAATTTTTAACTTCATTTTATTGCGCAATTACTCTCTAAACATGTACAATTTTGATGGTAGAATTTCTTTGTTAAAATACGAAAGAAAAAGGGCGCCATATCATCTCGGCCATAGGGCGCCTTCAAACTCAAATCTGCTTCTGATAATAGAATACTTTGGATGCAGGATATACTCAACTCAAATTTAACAAACAAAAAGATTAAGCGCTCTTTCGAGGTGACGGAATTTTAGGCAGAGATCGATACAAGGGGCCTAGATCGGTTCACTAAATTATCGTCTCAACGGACAATTTGAGAACCCAAGACATTCAAGAAAAATCAAATAAGAGCTACAGCGAGCGCTCTTCGTATCCACAGATCTTCCGTTAGATAACTCACAGGATTAGGAGGATTGTCCCGACTATCCTCCAGAACGGAACGTTTTACGGGGATTACGGTTGCCACTATTGATGCCGAAACTAATTTTTGCTAATTGAATGGCAAAAAGACCTTTTGGATTCTGAGGTTTCGTGAGAAATTTATTATCGCGCAAAAGTGTGATAAAAAATAATTGAAGGAATTACAAAGGTCGTAATTGATTGATAAAAAGGAATGGGAGGGACACTTCTTACTAGTATATTGACGGTGGAGAAAATTAAGTAGTTGTTTTTAAGTTTCACATTCCCTCTTACGCAACAAAAACATTCATTAATGACCCCTATTAATAAACGATTTCGGTATAGGCAACCAAAGACACAATAATATTTAAAAAAATAGGCATAATAGTATCCAAGGCTGCTAAAGTTTTAGAACAGTAAGACCAAACCGATGGGTGAGAAATTTTTGGCGGGTCATTGACGATTTTTTAACTTATATGAAATGTATGCCCTAAAGTTAGGTAATACCTAAAACAGATTTTGGAATGACAAAAAATAGAATTTACGTTTCACCATTCGCTAAGAATTGCCTAAACATAATAGAAAATACCCAATATGGTCACTCTCAAGTAATTCTTAGCGCGTGATAAAACGAAAATTTCACCTAGCAATTCCAAAATCTGATTTAGGTATTACCTAACTTTAGGAAATGGTCGTCAATGATCCGCCAAAAATTCATACGTTTAATAAAACTATGTTTTTAAAACAAAGAGCATCATTTGCAAACTAAATACAAAATAAAACTTCTATCTTAAATTAATGTGATTTTTGGCTATGTTTCTGTTGTACCTACTAATTTTTTTATATTGGGTTTTAAATTATATGTTGACAATAACACCAGGACAGAAATATGTTGCTCCGTAAGTGAAGTGCGGTATTTATTTTTAATATAAATTAAGATTCGAGAAAACCTTTTCACGCACATAATATGTTGATCTAATAGGAACTGCGATGCCAGGTCCGTTATTGCAGGAAAGTCTTTTTTTGGCACCAATTTCCAGAAATTTGCAAACTCTTCTGATAAATTTTGTGCTTTCGAAGATATTTTTTCCATAAAAAGGTTATTTAAGGCACAATGATTTTGCAGTTTGGTTAGTTCCAACTGAATGTTGCCAGGATAACTTATTATTTCAGTTAAATTAATTATAAAAAATTGTAATATTTGTTTTTTACTCTTAAAGTCTTGAAATCTATTTTCAAATGAATGTAATAAGCATTTAATTTTCGATTCGTACTTAGAATAATCAATATTATTAATAGTAAGATTCTTCATGAAGTCTTTAAGTGTCGGAAATAAGTCGATATTTTCTCTGGCCACGGGCCATTTAAAATGCAACACGCAATGGCCCGCGGTCCTGTGGTTGAGCACCAAGGTGGTGAAGACTATTATTATTGACCAAGCACCAAAATTAATTGCTCTATATGTCTCCTCTTTTCATATACGTTAAAAGGTGTTGAAGTTATTGTAAAAAACGAAAATTAAAATTTCATGTTTAACACCCTGTATCTCTCTTAATTTCAACATTATATTGAAGCTAGTTGATTTGAATCACAATATTTTTAAGTGAAGATTGTACTGTACTTTATGTACAATTTTTTAATGACCACCCTGTATAATTGATAATGTGATTCCTAATAAACTGAAAGAAATGGCACCATGATGAATACCTTGAAGGACACCTGGATGAACTAGTATGTTTGGTGCGAACATTATAAAATATGTTTCATGCATCAAAAATAACCTTATTATTACATAATTAATGTTCTTATAATGCCATTACTTTCATTCAAGTTGCACTTTTCTACATTATGCCCCAAGTAATTTCCTAGCGTGTGCCATCATTGTCTTTCAAAGTGTATCCTCATCTCCTTTATGTGACATGAAAACAAAGTACCTACAAAAGTCATTACGGTCTCGGTATTGTTTCCTAGAAGCACACTACTTTAGTTTCCATTCGAATTGAAATTTTTTTTTATGTCGCGCGAAGAAAACAATAGGAATAACAATTTTCTCGGAATGTAGATGCTGGTTAGATACTTAAGAATGTTAAGAACTTAGAAAATCAATATCAAAAAATGGAGATTCAATCGAAACTTGAAGTATGTACCTAGGAGATAATTTTTTTCGAAAAAATTCTGCTTTCCCAAAAAAATATTAAAGGAACTTGGCATTTCCGTCCTGTATATCAGTAAAATCACTCAATATGTAGTAAAAGTGTTCAGTTACTCATGACTCACCCTGAGAACGGAAAAAATTTCCGTTTTTTCTCTTTAATAGTCGTGAAATGTAGGAATATTTCACTTGGGTCATTAGTAAGTTGACAGTGCTATCACAAGATTGAGATTTCTCACGTAATTCCAGAGAAATTTGAATGGAGAGACTTAACCTTTGGATTTCCCGAGTGAAAATAAGCTTAGTATACTAATGGGAAACGTTTCAAGGGTTGCCTCCTTCTAATATAAAAAAAAATCATTATAATATTTTATGTCATTTTTCTAACAGCTCGATTTAATTAAATTGTTTTCAACAATCTACAGCACTTATTTCATCAAAAAATTCTTTCAAGATCTCTAATTTGGTATAAAAATGAGGGGGAGAAAATATACTGCAGCTACAACGAGTTTCAACATATAGGAATAGGTACTGCAAGCGCGAAACGAAAATGTTACCTCCCACTATAGCTCTTGCAAGCCATATAAATGCTCGGTACAGAGGCGTATCATAGTTGTCCTCCAATTTTGTTGGCGTTTGGCATTGTTTGAATAATTATTGTGGTATAGGTACGACACTGACCGAAAAAGGGCTTATCGTAATCCAATAGTAATTTGGATGGGAGAGTCTATACCTGCGAAATCGCTCGCCAATACGTTTGGCGCTTGCAGTAGTACATTTTTAATAAGTTCGGCAAAATATTTCAGTAGCGTCATAATCCAGTCATTATATACATTTAAAAGTGAAAATGAACCGAGAAAGCCAAATTTTGGATATCACGTGGGGGGTGGCTAGAAAAGCTTAAGTTCAAATTGTCGACCAAAATAACCTTGTGCAATTTCCGCCATCTTGAAAAAACCCTTAAATTCAGTTTTTCCATCATAACTCGGTTCCCCGTTTTTATGGAATACTTTTTTGTTGCTCTTCTCGCGATCTACAATTAAGGTCCCATGCATTTTTCACGTATCGATCGTCGTTTTCGAGATATCGATCAAAAATATCAAAAATTTGGGGAGATTTTTTTTTTCGCTATTTACTTTTTTCTGGTGAAAGATATCGAAAAATGTTTGAAATAAAATGAAATAAAACTTGTAGAGCGTGTCCAGACCTACAAATTCGTTTTTTATTTCTTATTTCCGACGGAAATTACGACCTCTAGCGCGCCACAAAGTCAGTGAAACTGTGCCCGGTTTTCATTTAGCCGCTCGCTCGGTTGTATCCACGCGTCAAAATGGATGGAAAATGGTTCAGGTAATTATTGCAATACAATAAAAATTCATAAACCAGCCAAATTAGGAATCAAATACATAAAATTTATTGATGAAATAATTTTTATGCAGCAAACATAATGATTACAAGGGGTAATTTTTTTCACACGTTTTTCGTCGTTTGGATGGTCCTGACTGTTCAAGTTCCTCTTCCGAAGACTCTTCGAGTCGTGAAACCTCTTCAATCACAGGAAATGATGTTGTGACGGTCGTTGAATAAAATTTCGACTCTGGCGACATTGTCACATGTCTGTCCACTGCAGTGCAGGCAAATAACGGAGCAATGGATTCCTGCTTTCCTGCAGCCACAAGCAGCTTCACACTTTCCTTTGCATTTGCACGAAATGAGTTTCAAAAGTTCAGGTGGAGCGGGTGCGGCTGTGGTGCAAATTGCTTCGAGCCCGTTATTTGTTTGTCGCCAACCCCATTCTTGAGGATCTTTAAAAATTCCGAGCCACGTTTGTACTTGTAAATATGTCCGGAAAACGTGTTGGCGGACTGCACTTTCCGTTGGTGGGAGCAGTGAAAGATTATTCGTCTTGCTTGTCGTCATTGATTTTGCGAAGCGATGGAATCGCAAAATATCCATCGTCATGTCCTCTTTACGACCACCATAAAAAGCGATAAGGAACAGCTTTCCCGCGCAAGCTAGCATCTCCGGATCGACCTTTTCTTGCTTGAATAATTCTACCGATGACCGGAGGTTCGGATTCTTCTCGAGGGTGCTGATGAACTTCGACTTTCCAATGTTATGAAAAGATGACGTGGTGTCACAACCGCTGAAAGCATGGATGAAAAGACTTATCATGCTTGAAACAATTTGGAGAGTACACTTTTGCCGGTGTTTTGCCTTTGGCTGGTTTGTGGAAGAAAATATTTTTTTTCTCCATTGCAAGTCCGCAAATTAGGACCAAAAGATCGATATCTTCGCCAACGATTTCCACAGAGTCATGGAGCGATGCATAGTCACGTGCTCCATGTCGAGACCCCATGACGCGCCATGGAGACGCGTCGGGCGCGCTGGGGCCGACTTTGTGGCGCGCTGGAGGTCGTAATTTCTGTCGGAAATAAAAAATAAAAAAATGAATTTGTAGGTCTGGACACGCTTTACAAGTTTTATTTCAAAGATTTTTCGATATCTTCTACCAGAAAAAAGTAAATAGCGAAAAAAAAATTCTCCCCAAATTTTTGATATTTTTGATCGATATCTCGAAAACGACGATCGATACGTGAAAAATGCATGGGACGTTAATTGTAGATCGCAAGAAGAGCAACAAAAAAGTATTCCGTAAAAAATTTCGTATCTCAACGGGGAACCGAGTTATGATGAAAAAACTGAATTTAAGGGTTTTTTCAAGATGGCGGAAATTGCACAAGGTTATTTTGGTCGACAATTTGAACCTAAGCTTTTCTTGCCATCCCCCACGTTATATCCAAAATTTGGCTTTCTCGGTTCATTTTCATTTATTTCCCGATTTTTCCGACGTAATGACTGGACTATCAGTTAAATCCTTGAACACCAGGATTAATTACTAAATAAAATGTTTTTTTTTGTGGGATATATAGATCTAAAATTGAAAATACTTTTCAACGAATCTTACAATTTTTTTTGTCATATTAAAACTCTAACCGTTCTCTATCTAAGTATGAAATTACATCTTGAAAATGATTCTAAAAATGTGATTTATTCTTTTTTAAACCTGAGGTCATTTCAAACAATCGCTCCTATTCTTGAAAAATAATGAAGCAAGCTACCGATAATAGTTATGTCTGTAACTAGCAAATTATTCCACTCACAGATTCCAGCTTATGTGCATTTTTATTATCTATGAACGTATAGGATGGGATTAAAAATAAATGCAGATAAAACAGGAATAGGTAATGATTTTTGGTAAAATAAATCAAACCAATGCAATAAAGATCGGAGATTTCGAATTTGAAAAAGTGGAGAAATTCAAATACTTAGGTGTCACAGTAACAAACACTGGAAACAGGAAAAAGGAAATAGAAGAAGAAATCATTAATGCAAATAGGGCTTACCATGCCAATAAAAAACTTTTAAAAAGCATATTACTCTCAAGAAAAACCAAAATCAATATTTATAAAGTGCTAATAAGACCCGTCATGTTGTATGCTGCTGAAACAATGACACTGAATAAAAAGGAAGAAGAAGACTTGAGAATAATAGAAAGAAAGATAATGAGAACAATATTGGGACCAATCAAATTGAGAGATAACGAGTACAGACAAAGAATGAACTATGAAATTGAGCAAGAACTGGAAGGAGAGGACATAGTAAGGAAAATAAAAAGACAAGGAATGAAATGGCTGGGAAATGACAATAGGATCCTGGATCCAATAGGATCCTGGGAAAAGGAAACGTAGGGGTAGACCTAAAATAAAATGGATGGAACAGGTGAAGGAAGATATGACAAGAGCCGGAATTGGAGGATGGAAGGACAAAGTTAAGGATAGGAAACTATGGAGAGCATTGACAGAGAAACTCTAAAAGGAAAAACGGGGATTGATCCACCCCAAAAAAATCTAGAAAGCGCGAAGCGGTGAATCCCCGGCAGGGGTATCAAGCCATTATATATATAAATGAACGCGCTGACATGGCACTGTTCACAAATTTTACAATTATTTGACTCGCTATATCTCAAAAACAGTGGCTCTAAGAAAAAAAGGTGGGGGTACATTTTTTATAGAGAATTTTATGTTCTACAACTTTTGTCGAGGACAATTTTATGATAAAACCCACCGTTTTGCTGAAAATCGCGAAAAAAAAATTTTTTTTCGAGATTTTTGACCTTGAATACATTTTTTTTTCAACCACCGGAATGAAGAGGTACTTCCAGGTGTTATTTTTAGGTATGTTTCAAACAATTACACGCACTTTCAGCCTGCTGTGAATTTATGTACCTTCAAATGTCTAGACTGACCGGATTATTTTGACCGAATTAATATTTTTGTTTTCGTATAAATCCTAGTTTTGTACGCGAAAAAAACGTATCGTTGAAATGACAGCTTAAATTAACTCAAACAATGTGAGATTTAATTTGGAATTATGGAAACCTGTAAACCAAAAACCAGCCGAACTAGAGCTAATTGCTCATGGACCTATATTTCCTGGACTGCTTTTTTGGCGATGTAGATAAAATGTTGTATGAAACATACGGAGAATATTATAGGAAAATTTCATTTCTCGCAACAAATTTCAAAATTATTGAAATATTATCAAAACATTTCATCTATTTTTAGATACAGCTACTGTCAAGTTTTTTTTTAGCAAAAACAATTTACCTACACGGTGATAAAATTACATCCTTCTCTTTGCTCTTTTCTAGAGGAAAGTAAATTTCCGCTTCGGAAAAACAATTGAAATGCCACCGACGCAAAAGCGATTTTCATAGATGGATAGGGAAAATTTAAATTGGAAAAATGTTCAATGTTTCTTTGGTTTGTCTGGATATATCATTAATATTTAAATTTTGTGTTTTTTTGGCGCATATTATGGATTCTTCATTATGACAAAAAATATTAAATAATATAAAACCATCTATTACGAGTAGAAAATATTGAAACGTAGAAATTTTTCGGAATTTAGAACTTTAAACTCCCTGAATATTAATTTAATATGTTTTCATTGTTTTTGTTTATTCAATAATTAATATTAAGTGCTAAGACTATTATTTTTTCCAATATATATTCTGTTTTATCCAAAACTATTTCTAAAAACTTTCAGGACAAGATGAAAGGAAGTTTATTTCCGACACTTGAAATTATGATATTCTGCCACAAAAATATTGTTCTCATTCCATCATTATCAAATTTAAATGTTACCCGAGTTTTCCTAAGAAAATGTTTCAACAGTATGGTGCCACGGAAGGAAAGGACTAAATAAGAATCATTTTTGTTATTCCTTACACGAAGGGATTTCTCTTACTGGGTAAAAAATTCAATTCGTTCTTCTTTATATGCTGGGCCTGAAAGTCAGTTCTAGGATTTTATTGTTTAATATTCATTTCAAACTGATGAGTATGCTTTACATAATTTGTTTGGCAATTTTACAGAACCAAAATAAGTATTCGTTTATTAGGGCTTTGATATGATGGAGAGGAGAGTTTATGTACTAAAACGGTAAATTTTGTGAATTTAAGAGGAGGATACGCTGGTAATGGTCTGTAAAATATTTCTCTCCTATTTATGACACAATTTAAATTTGTAGTGACCTTGTTTGTATATATGTATGTATTTATGTATTTCAGGGTGACATTCACCGAGACCTAAAAGATCTATTGTGCCTCCTAACTACTCCTACTTTCTGAGGAGAATCTCAGAAACTAGTAGTTCCTTTAGTCCTATTTCCCGGAGAAATTTTATGATGTCTGCAGGCTTCAACGTAGGTAAATATTCCTGTTCTATCCAGTAATCTCCCAGGTGCTGTGCTCTAGGATTCTGAAGTGCTGTGCAGTTCCATGCCGCAAAATCCGCATTCTTCTTCCTCCACTATTTTGAGCTTTTTCAGGTGCCCATTCAGGCGACAAAGTCCCGTTAGGATCCCTGTTAAAACTCTCAGCGCAGTTTTACTTTGACTCATGCATTCATTTGATCTCAACAGGTTGTAGTCACCCAGAAGAGTCTTTGATTGTATAAGCCCTACTGAATTTTCCCAATGATCAGATCTTCTCTTTTTCTCGGCTTCATCTATTTCTTCCAATATTACATTGGGTTCAGGCACCCAGAAAGGTATTTCAGTCCCCCTCTTCGCTAGTTCATCTGCTATCTTATTTCCTTCTATTCCAGTGTGTCCTGGAATCCATTGTAAGGTGACTGTATTGTTCTCGCCTAGTTCATTGAGTTTGTCTAGGCATTCCCACACCATTTTGGAACTTATTACACAAGAGCTCAGTGCTTTAATGGCTGCTTGACTCTCCGACATTATGATAATCCTTTGTCTGTATTCTTTATCAATATTGAACTGGGCGCACTTTCTTATGGCGTGGATTTCCGCTTGAAAGATACTTGGGGCTTTTCCCAAGCTTTCAGAGTGTTTGGTTCCTGGACCGAACACTCCTATCCCAGTTCCTTCTATTGCTTTTGAACCGTCTGTGTACCATTGAATGGCATTATTTCCAAGTCTGGTAATGGTATTTGGTTCCCATTCCTTCTTGCTGCTTAATTCCGAAACAAATTTCTTTAAAAAGTTATACTTTTTCATCATACCGTCTTGTGGCATGTCCCGGGTTGTCTGATTTCTAAGAATTTTAGTGACCCTAGATATATTCCAGATCATGTATTTCACTTGTAATATAAATTTTTTAAGACAGTTCAAAATCGGAATGTTTTTAATGTAGAAAAGGATTTAAAAAGTCAGCTTCCAGTTCCCTTTATTGCTTTTGAGCCGTCTGTATACCATTGAATGGCATTCTTTCCATGAATAGTGATAATGTTGAGATCCCATTATAACTTATGTCAGTTCCTTCAGCGTGACGACGTATCCCTGAGTTAGTACCTACATTAGGGTTGGAAGAATCAGGAAAGGGGCGAAAGACAGTACCTTCCGCACGAACAGGTCAATTCTCTGCTGAACGAGAAGAGAAGCCAGTACATTGGTTTGACAAAAAAAGGTTTGCAGCGAGATATTTCTGGGGAAAATCGTTAAAAATTTTAGATTCACATTTACCAAAACATAGCCCATGTTTGTACTTAAAAATTCAATAAAATTCCACTTTGAATATATCCTAAAAAATACGAATATCTAAGTGGTTTTCATGAACAAAAAATAAGGACAAAGCTGTCTTATCGGATGAAAGAAATATAAAGAATAACATCCGGTTTTCACAATGCTATTTCTTAGGAACTCTCCCATCCAAAAATTTAGTCTTTCCAGGCCAAGGTCGTGCACAAGTGCTTTTTTCGTGGGGGGTTCTTTAATGACTTTAATAACGAGAGTGTTTTAAAGAAATGTTTGGGAGTCCTTTCAGTTTTTCACTTTCACAATAATTATATCAAGAAAGTTTCCTCATGGGGACCATCTAAAAAAAATATACAAAGTAAAACAAATAAATTAATTTTAAAGTTGGATGTTTGTAAGGGTATCAGTTACAGAAAGTTAGTACATCTGTATAGAGTGGATATTGGTGAGCGAGTTTTTTTATTTGAAATAAAAAGTTTATAGCTTATAAAGATCAACTTACCATGAATGTGAAAGACTCTTAAATTGTTTGCCAACAAATTGTTTCAGCTCCAAATTATATATCTACACTATTTAACGTGGTGGACTAGTAACATTTACAATATCCTTAATGCAACCCCAATGGGCTCGTTTACTAAAATTTTTAAATCATTTTTAACTGTCGTAAAACAAAGTACTAAGGATAAAAATATGATTCTGAAAATTTGATGTCAATAGATATGTCGTTCTCCTAATACAACTAATTAAACAAGCATATCGTAGCGGGGCGGAGACTATGACTGTGACGTCACCGCATATGAAAGCAAACATTACGCTTCTGACTGTAACGTGCCTCGCGTAGAATTTATTTATTTTTGAATGACACACTTTTGTGTGAATAAAATAAAATGTGTGGACCTAATTCCATCGCTGCTTTCTGAAAGTTGATAGCTCCAAGTCGGATCTCCTTTGATCAGTTTTTGGCTATTAAACTAAGGAACCATAGGCCACCACAGTTGTGTGATATAGTTTCATATCGCCCGCTTTAAGGCAATTCTTCCTGATTTTGTCATGTTGGTGTGAATTCCAAATTAGTTTTGCATCTATTATACCCATTTACTTGATCACCTGATTTAGACATAGCTGCACGTTGAAGAAGTTAGGTAGTTTTAGTCTCACAAGCTTCCTTTTTATAGTGAAGCGAAAGATACCATTTTTGGTAGGGTTCACCCTTAGGCACTCTGTCCTACACTATTCCTCCACCCCTTCCAGAGCTTGTTAGTGAGTTAATATTTACAACACTTTAAAATTACTGAAGACTTTGCCCATTTGATGCCACAGTTATTTTGGAACAGGGGTCTCTGGCCCAAAATTGTTTGGAAATCCCTGGTTTAGACGAATATCCAGGCAAAATAAAAACTTTTTTCAAGAAACTTTTGTCAATTTCCGCGTAATTATTATAAATTGACATTTTTGCTTTATCAGGAACCAATAGATTCCAGCATTTAGTAGTTTCATATCCTATTTCTCAATAAAACCGAGCCGAAGAAAAACAAGAATTCCAAAAACCATCCGCAGTAAAAGACAAATTGATACCATCTAGTTTAACCGTGAAATTAAAGACTTTTTTATGCGCTGATAAATCAAGCGGTGATTCAAATTACTCTACTAAAGTTCAAATATATGAAGTAATAAAATTCAATATCACACACTATTTATGGCTATAATAAATATTTTCCTGGAACCGTTTTTTCCGTTGATAAAAATTATATTTGGTAGAGATAGCAATTTTGGAAAATTCAGCACATGCTATACAATGATACTAGGAAAACATCTTTTTACACTAGAAATTTGTTTTTTTTATTGACGGAGAAAGCAGCTAAAAGAAGTTTTGTGCAAAAAAAATTATATAAATAAAGTTAATTTGTTTAAATCTACATTATATTTGAAACTATGTTTAACTTAAAGTTGTAACGCGTTCCGCTAACACAGTAGCTTTCTCAAACGAGTGGAGGTATAATGAAAAAAAATTCAATTTATACAGTGCCTTAATACTGAGTTTTTACGGATGTTGACAAAAGTTAATTATGTACCAAGGCAGTAAAGTGATTCTTTATCGGACGAGTCTGAAATTATGAGACGAGCGAAGCGAGGCGAATAACAGGTGAGTCCGATAAAGACACTTTACTAACGTGGTGCATACAAAATTTTATCGCCAACCGCTCAGAATTCAGAATATAAGAAACTGAGGTATATTTCATTGCATTTTATTATGACAAAGTAAACATCAAAAATAGAACAAATATACTGTAATGTTTTTCTGATTTACTTAAACAGTTTTTTACCGTGGGATAAAATTATACACTCACTATGGCTAATTACTATCGTTTTATTAAAGAAACACTCACACACTATAATAATCTTAATTTATATACACACGACTTAATGTCTATTAATTTATCTACACTCCGTATTATAATTGTCCTAATTTATATTCAACACTATTTATATCCACTTCTGTTCACTCACTATGTACTGAAACTGTTTACCGATTCACTGTATACTAAACAACTCCTCGATTCACTCGAAAACCCGCTATATATACCTAGTCCGCAGCTCCAGAACATTCGCGACAAACCATTGCACGCCTTCCACGCTATTCGAGAAGAGTCTCGTTATTACCTGCGAATGAATAGTTCTAGAAGGTCGCATTCTTCGTTTGCGACAGGACCGGCTTCGGAATTAGTGAGTTCGTAACAATACCTATTATTCGTTATCTATAAATTGAAGTTACAGCCTGAAGCATTATAAAAGTTAATTCCTGAAGTCAAAGGAGCTTCAACAATAATTTGTTATAAATAAATCGCAAGAAAAATATTATGAATTTGTCTAAATATGGGATTAACTAAAGTAAAATTTATTTCATTTCCTTGTAAATAGATTATAATTTTATTGTTAAATATCCGTATAATTTAGTATTAAGGCACTATATAAATTGAAAGTTTCTCATTATACCCCCATTCGTTTTAAAAAGCTACAGTGTTAGCGAAACGCGTCACTTTAAGTTTAAATATAATGTAGATTTAACAAAATATAATTGTTTGATTTCATAACTTACTATGGATCTACATCAAGTAAAAGCCTCATCTATTAAATTTTTATAAACACTCGTGATTTTTCTAATATTTTTTAAATCAAATACATAGTGAGACAAAACTTCTCTAGGTAATTTCGTACAGTATTCGCCAAAATAAACAGTACCGAAAATAAAAATAAAAATTAATTTTTAATTTCTGTAATGTAAGTGTTCAAAATATTCACCATTTCCACGGAAACAAGCTTCATATCGATTTTGTAAGTCAATAAACATATTTATAAAAAGTGGTTGATGTAACTGCCGAAAAATATTTTGTATTCTTCCCCGTAGTTCGGCAATATTCGCCGGCGGATTTTCCGAGTGAAATATTTTGTCGTTCATTATGCCCCAAATGTATGCTTCAGGTGGTGTCAGATCAGGTGAATGAGAAGGATATTCGAAGTCTGTTCCCCGAGAAATTATTCTGTTATCGATATGCTGACGGAGTAAGTCTAAGGTGCGCACAGCTGTATGGCTCGTTGCACCATCTTGTTGGAACCATTGTGTGCGAAACTGTAGATTTCGTGCACGGCAAAAGTTATTTAGATCTCTCACAAAAGGTATAATAATTTTCTCTCTATAACGCTCTTGGTTGACAGTAAGTGGATTCTGATTATCATTACGACCTTTTCCGCATGAACGAAAATAATACTCTACCAAAAAAACTTTTTCTTCCGTTGTTAGAACCATTTTTAAATCAAATTTAACTGCAGCGTACTATTAATATATCTACTAACGACAAGTAAGCCAAATATGACAAATCCATAATACATAAACAACTCCACAGCACTCTCTGTTTCGGTACTGTTTATTTTGGCGGATACCGTATTTCATCTTATACCATTTAAATAAACAATTAAACATAAATAACACATTTCGCACTTATCTACACTCCCATAGTTTTCTACGTTTAATTTTAAACGCATTCTAAGAAGTAACTCTTACAACTTGATATCGAATTTGATCTGTCTCCTTTTCCAACCGCAAGCGTTGTATATAGCTCATTTTCCTTGTAATACATTTTCCGGCCTGAGGGTTTGCTAGGGTCTTTCTAATCTTTCTGGGAAATAGTGTCGTAAGTAGGTATTAGAGACGCCGTTGCTAAATCGATACTCCAGGCTATGACTGCTTTATTTATTTTTTTCTTCGGACAGAAACTTCTTCGAAATAATTACAACAAGGTTTAATTTGGTGTTCGCTTTCTTGCAAGACTGTCGTGGAAAAAGTCTAGTGTACCACTCCGTGCTTATTGGAATACTGTTGAATCGACATAAAAATGTGGGTTTGGAATAAAAGTTGAAAAAAAATGGCGAACTCTCCTGCGCATTCGCCATTGTTTTTATTTTTGTCCAAATTGTATCCATTGATTGATCTCCTTTGATATTCCAGAGAGAAGATTTGTGTAGAAAAATCTATTCTGCTGAAGATTTCTTTCGAGAAAAAAGTACAATTCCATGCTTCTCAAACCACAGTAGTGTTCAAGCTCTACTCTACCGCTATTTGAAAAAATGGCGGACTCACCCTTGCATTCGCCATAATTTCAAATTTCAGTTTATTCCTCAATGTCCCCCTAACTTGGATTCATCATATGGAAAACTTTTTTATTTTATTTTCTGCATTATCTGAAATCTAGAATACAGTCATCAAATATCAAAGGTTTGTCAAAAAAAAATAGTTTCACCCAAGAGTAAAGTACCGTTAAATTTGACAATATCGAAAAATGTTACTGAAAAAAGGCTGATCAGAATTGAAAACTACGATTAAATATGTTATTATATTAATTGAAATGGAAACTTCAGATTATATAGTTTTTAATAATATTTCTATTTAGAATGAACATTTATTTTATGATGATTACGAAACACATGATAATCTTCTAGGTTTTCCATGTTTCTTAACAAATTTGCATTTTTTTTATTTACAATAACCGCTTGTACCTCCAGGGTAATTAGCGGCGGCGGGATTTATAAATACAGGGTGTCCCATAATTAATGGACAATATAAGAACTGTAGAAAGGGGTGATAAAAATAAGTCGTTTGATACAAACATGCACCAGTAAAATGTTAATAGTAAGCGAGATATGGGGCGTTAAAGTTGACAAAATATTTTTGAAAATTCGTAATATTTAGAAAACAACTAAATGTATTGGTCTCAAAATTGGTACACTATGGTTTTTAATGGTAATAAGCATGATATTGCCTTAATTTTTAATAATACTTCTAGATGGCGCTGGTTACACAGTTAAAATTTGATAGATCAGCGGTATTTTTTCCCCCTGTATAATGTGTATTTTATTACAAAATAATAAAAACTGCATCATTTTGGAACAAAAAAGGTATACTTGTTCAATTCCCATATTTTAAGTCGTTTTCAAGATATTGCTATTTTAATACTGCTTGCCACGCCGGCATTTAAAAATTATTACCTAAATAAAACATTGGTTGTTCAAAGAATACAATTTGGGAAAAGAAAAGAAAAAAAACAATAATTACATTTATTTCATCAAATGTTGAAAGTGACCACCGTTTACTTCAATACATTCTCGTAAACTCTTTTGTAAATGTTGTCTTACTTTAAAAAACATCGCGTTGCCATTTTTTAAAGTATTTGCGGCTTCATGAATTTTTGCTAATAGTTCGTTTTGGTTATGAATTTCACTATTGTAGACTAACGATTTTAGATATCCCCATACATAAAAGTCCAAAGGATTAAATGCTGGGGAACGAGGCGGCCAAGGAAACTCACTGCCCCGTCCAATCCAACGATGCGGAAAATTGTTATTTAAATTCTCCCGGACTATAAGTGGATAATGTGGGGGAGCACCGTCCTGCATAAACCACATATCCTGCCCTACAATTAAAGGAACTTCATCAAGTAAAATGCCTAAATCATTTTGCAAAAATTCTAAATAATTTACCGCATTTAATCTGTTAGGGAGTTCAAATGGACCAATGAAATTATCGCCAATGATTCCACACCAGATGTTGATTGAAAGCTCATGCTGAAAATGAGTTTCTTTGTATTGATGAGGATTAGCAAAATCGTAATAGTGGTTATTTCTCCAATTAAATACTCCTCTGCGTGTGAATGTAGCCTCGTCCGTAAACAGTACCTTTTTTAAAATTATTGGATCTTGATTGATCTTACCGAGCATTGATTGACAAAATTGTAGTCTCCTTGGTAAGTCATTGGGTAATAAATTTTGTACAGGCGTGAAATGATATGGGTCAGAAAAAAAATGTTTTTGTCCAAATTGAAATGTATTTCTACTTTTCGTAGATAACATTGTATCATGTTGATATTTCGATCGTGTTTCGAGTGAAAAGAACAAAGAAAAAACAATTTCCGTCAATATGCACCAGAACAGTCAAGTCGCGTTTCATGGAAATTGTCACAAAATGCGAAAGATAACGGCAGTGTGTGGTGGTTTTTGCCCGATCGGATTAGTATTCGAGCTGTGCGTATAGCGCGAATGATGTCCTACATCCACCATTATTGAATATATATACGGAAAGTTTAATTTTATAGGGTCACATAATATTTTATCATAAATTTATGATATTTTTGTGCCAACAATTTGCATAATATGCTAGTTCCGAAGTCTAGCATGGAAGTATTTTCTGGTTAATATAAATAATCCCGCAAGATCTACTGAAAGTTATTAACAGTGAGATCTATAGGATTTTTACGATGAAAGGACAATGATGTTATTTTTAGTTATTTTCCTGCTCATCAAAATAAATATGAATTTACCGACCGTAAATACAATTTACTGGTGAAATTCCCCAGTTTGTTTTGACGTTTATTGACATTCGATTGATCATCGTCATTCGATCATCGTCTGATAGTTTTTTGGTGCTTTTAAATTCATTGCTTCTTCAAGATAAAAAACAGTTATTTTCATAACTAATTATTTAGGCAAATCTACAGTGTGCAGTAAATAAAATGCCGAAGCAGCTGAACAGTAAATGTCAAGAGATGGTAACATCTTTGTTAAGCTATTTTGAACAAGAATGTCGGAATGGGGGCCCGCTTCTCCCGCTTACTGCTGTAAGAGACGTAGGTAATAGTATTCGCTATTTGTATTCCTTATTATTAATATTATTGTTACATATTTAAATGTAAATGTCAATCTAACATCAGATTGACTTTTTTAGTTTTCGTTAAGTAAAGAAAAAAATTACAGCTTGGCAGCATCACAATATTTTGTTTTGCAACGTCATCGTTTTTTTATCGTAAATAAACTAATATTTAGTTATACATATATTTTAATGAGCTGGTTGATCAGGGTGCCAAAATAATATAAATAAATTCCTAAGAATATCAAGTCAGAAGTCTTCGACAAATTCACAGGAGTTAATACTTTCCCACCATTTATCCAGCGCTCACTCAACACACCACTGATGACTGGTAGCACTGGATACTCTAGACGATAAGTTTCAATATTGATTGAGTCAGAGACTTCGAGTGATGGGCACCTCAGCCTTTAGGCTTTTGATGCTTATTCATTCCTTTGGTTTGAGCTTAACAGCCCAGAAGCTTGAACTAAATTTTCCTATCATTTTCCATATCATCTACTCCCATTCCAGAAGCTTTGTGTTACCATATAAGGCACTAGGAACCAAACACCCTGAAAGCTCGGGAAAAACCCCAAGTATCTTTCAAGTGGAAATCCATGCCATAAGAAAGTGTGCCCAATTCAATATTGATAGAGGATACAGAAGATAAAGGATTATCATAATGTCGGATAGTCAAACAGCCATTAAAGCACTGAGCTCTTGTGAAATCAGTTCCAAAATGGCGTTGGAATGTCTAGACAAGCTCAATGAGCTAGGCGAGAACAATATGAATGGATTCCAGGACACACTGGAATAGAAGGTAATGAAATACCACATGAACTAGCAAAGAGGGGGACTAAAATACCTTTCTGGGTGGCTGAACCGTTTTGCGGAATCAGCCCCAATGTAATATTGGAAGAAATAGGTTAAGCCGAGAAAAAGAGAAGATCTGACCATAGGAAAGGTCCAGTAGGGTTTATACAATCAAAGACTTTTCTGGGTGACCACAACCTGTTGAAATGAATGCATAAGTCAAAGTAGAACTGCGTTACGAGTTTTAACAGGGATCCTAACGAGACATTAATGTTTGAATGGACAATGAGCTCAAAATAGTGGAGAAAGAAGAATGTGTAGATTTGTGGCTTGGGAGAAGAAACCTTCATCTACATACTTCCCAGCTGCACAGCACTCCAGAATCCTAGAGCACAATATCTGGGACTCTGGGAGATTACTGGATACAAGAGGAACATTTACCAAAGTTGAAGCCTGCAGATATCCTAAAGTTCCTTCGGGAAATGGGACTAAAGGAGCTACTAGTTCCCGAGACTCTCCTCAGAAGCTAAGTAGAAGTGAGGGGGCACAATAGATCTCTTAGGTCTCAGTGAATGTCACTCCAAAATACATACATACATTCATATAAGGCACTAAGGATTTTGAGTAGTTGTAATGGTTGTATTATTCACTCTCCAAAGTACTTCCGTCTGTGTCCTTGTAAATCATCACAGAAGCAGAGTACTTGACTAGCTGCTTCATCACCAAGTTCACATTTCCTTCACATAGGTTCTCTAACTTTTCCTATTTTGTATAGATGTTTCCTGAGAGTCTAAAGACTATGTCGGTTACCGTCCTCAAGTGTTTCTGGATGATAGCTCCTTATCTACTCTGCTCAGTAAACTCTTTGTATCAAGGTGACCTTCTATCAACCTCAATTTGAATTGGTGTTCTTTATCTAGCCAGTTCCAGATTTCCAATCTTGTGCGATCCTCCGTTATTCTATAGAACGGCTCTGGAACTATGAAATCTCCTTCAGAGCATTCTTCAGCTAATTGGTCCTCCAATTGATTACTTGCAATCAAATCTGGTCTAGGCACCCATATTAGTGACACTGTGTTGTCTTTTGCTAGTCTATTATGGGATTCTTTACAGTTTTTTAACTATGCTAGACTTTTGGTGTTCCTGTTATCAGTAGTAATAGCCCAAGGACATTGATAATTGTTCGAAAAAGTCTTATGACAGATTTCGAAAGCTTGTTGCCTACAAGCAACAACCTTGAGAAAGTTGTCATACAATTTTTGAGCATTTATCAATGTCCGAGGGTTATTCGGATAGAAAATTTTTTGCTTCAGTATTACAACCAAATCGTGACATTTCGAAATATTAAATATTTGAAACTTAAAAATCGAAATAAATCAATATGTGTCCATAGCAACGTGAAAATTGCCCATGGTCTGTTATCAGTGTAATGTTGACATGATTGGCTGAGATTGTTCATATGATATAAAATAAGGAAATTTGATTGGTTTTTGGAATAGTCAAAAAATGTTCAGTGTAATGTTGACATGATTGGGTGAAATTGTTCATATGATAAAAAATGAGGAAATTCGATTGGTTCTTGGAACTGCCAAAAAATTTCAAGGCTCAACAGTTTTTTCTCTAGATCCTTGTTTATTTCTCTATTCAGCAAGCTCTATTGAATATATTATTTTATAGATTTGAAAACCATCCAAGTTAATAAAGAAATCTAGTCAAATCTGACTGCATTTCTTGAAAGTATTTCTCCACAAATTCTTTTTTTATACCGGAATTTACGGTTATTATGGAAAATAACTTTTTACGATGAAACGTCATGGAAATGCCTACAAAATCTTCTTTTTTTTCTCCACGACCATCATATCAATTCCAAACTCCGTTATCTCCAAACTGAAATCCACGGCCTTTCGGCCTATCACATTATTTGTCATATTTTCCGTATTGACGGAGATTATCCTGATAGGAATGAAATTTTCGGCAATCAGGAAATTATCGAAGATCGAAAAAATTCTTTTTTCATGAATTTATTTTGAATTTTGAAGTATTTGTAAACATTTCCATTTACTGAAGGCGTACGTTGGAAATTTTGGAAGGGAATCGTTTATTGGTGAAATTTTTTATATCATGGGCGTGCCAAACAATTTTTAAAGTAGCTTAATGAATGTCTGATTTGAAATAGTTATTTTCCTAACAAGTGCGGAAAGTGATACCTTCCCGCACGCGACTGCAGTTGACCCGGGCAAGCGGTCAAGGGCGGGAAAGACACTTTACGCATGAGTTGGGAACATTATTTTTTCTACGACCGTATATACAAAAAAGTATATCAACCCATTTTATTTTAACATGCATATACAAAACTCTAACCAAGAACTATTATTATTATTATCAATTATTATTATAAATATTATTACATATTAGAAACACAATTTGTTGCATTCTGTGAATTACTTAAAATTGCCGGTCAAGTGGAGTTATTTGGTGTTAACTGGTGAGCGAATGACGTTGATGAGGATGGCATCGTTTGCAGGTCACATAAAGATGACGATGAAGGTGACGGCAACAATTTTAAGTCATTTGTAGATGAAAGAATTTCATTTGATATAATTTTCTTATATCAAGCCCGGGTGGTTTGATAGGTGTTTTATGACATTACTTTGAAGAATGTATAAGGTTACATCAAAACATTTTCATTATTTTATATTTTCAGAAAATTAAAAATGCAACAAAAAGCTAGAAAACATGTGGATTTTATTTGATGGACTATTTATTCACCTGGTGTAAGAATAGTTATAACTTCCGAAGTAAAAAACTATCTAATAAGGTCAAAATTTGCATAATTTTACTTTCCCGCACTAGTGCGGGAAAGTGACACTTTCAAAGCTAAAATGCGTGCGGGAAAGTGGGTTAAAGCGCACGGTAGTAGAAAAAATATTTATTTATATTTTCAAGCCGATTTTTGAATCAACTTAAAAAAGATGTTGAATAATTAACTGCTAATAAAACCCTCTTAAAGGATTAGCCACTGAAGCTTTTACCATTTAAGTTTCGCGAGGCCTACTAACGGCAAGTGAGAAGACAAGTGGGAACTTGATG
>CAJUYI010002134.1:0-36354 GCA_910591695.1 Galerucella pusilla
ATATATATATTCATTTTTAAATACTACACATACTTTATAATATTCTCTATTCTGGAAATAAATAATAATATTTTTGTTAGTAATCTCACCTTGAACACTTTGTAGTACTGGAAATGAGACAACCATGAGAATATAGACATCTTCATTTTTTTCTCAATACACAAATATAAAAATCTTTTTGGAACTTTAGTTCTTTATGCCAGGTTATGTTTGAGCGACCAGGGGTCGCGACGCAAAAGATCTGACCGTTACGCGTTACGTTACGAAACGTTATGTTACATTTCTTCGTTATGTGCCTTGCTTTTGCGTGCTTAGTCTCTCTCTCTCGTTTACGAAGCAGCGATTCATAATAATAAATATGCTCCTACCCGGATTTGAACCCGGGCCGCCCGCGTACAATGCAAGCATTCTAACCACTGAACCACCGATGCTATATTGAAATTCTATGCAAAGCTGGTATTCGCAGTGCTAGAGTGTTCTACTTGAATTTGTTCGGATAAATTTTTACTATTATTTCCATAATTTGTTTTGCGCGATTAAGGGGTCTAGCACATTTACTTTTCGAAATACAGGGTGTTGAAATTTTGAAAGCTTGAATGTTTTAATTCGATAACTTTAAAATGGATGGATGAATTGATTTGACATTTGGCAGGTTGTTTTTAAATGTAAAAGGGCATATTTTGAAAGAAATTGTAGTTTGTGCAACTAGTGTGGATATGATGGCCATATCGCACGAGGACGAATTTTGAGCACGACGCCGTAGGCGGAGTGCTCAATCGTTCAAGTGCGATATGGACAATCCACACGAGTCGAACAGCATATTTTTTCTACGACCCACTTAAGAAAAAATCTAGAAAATAAAAATTTCTATAAACTGTTAACTTCAAATTAAACAGTTTACAAATCAATTTTATGTTTCCACTAATTTTGTGGTAAACGTACAGTTCTTGAATGTCCAATTTGTATAATGCTACGGTTTCATTTTTTAAATATACGATGCTGTTATTAGTAGATGTTGCCAGTCGGACTCCCTCATGAATTATTTAAAAATAAAATTAACAATAAAAAAAATCTTCCTCAGGGGAATTTAACCCGGGTCTACTGCGTGAGAGTCTGGTATGCTTACTACTCAACCACCAAAGAATATGCAAATCGTTTATCTATAACGTCAGATGTATTACATAATTTTTGCTTAAAGGGAACTAAAGTTCCTACCGTGTGTCCCGCGACACGTTCTACCTTTTTTTTTCTAAATTGATCATTAGATAAATTCAGTACTTAGTTATAAAATATAAGTAACGGTCTTTCCGTGTCGCTATCAGATATAGCTACACGCTAATTCCCATCGGCTCCAACTCGCACCGGAAGCACGTAATCTTTAGAACAGTGAAACGTGGCCGATCACCGAGTTTTTTGTCGGTTGAAAATTCCTTCGAGACTCCGAATGAGGATGTACGATGTAACCAAATGGAAGTCATCCTGCCTTTATAACTGGCGTTTCCGATGTATTCACGTGGAAGCATAAGCTGGTGTTGTCTCTTACTCTCTCATTTGCGTATGCAATCGGCTCTGTCGCTCTGACAAGAATATTTGCAGGGTCGGAGTTGTCCCAGGAACTTATTGTTTCGGTTTTCAGAATTCTCGATATAGAGACACTAGTATGTATATTTAATTATTTATTTAGTTATTCGTGTCGAAAGGTTGTCATTTTTATATCAATCACTAATATGACTTAATTCTTACTAGTAGTTCGTGATAGAATTTACTTTTTCTCCATTTTTCGTTCAGTGATTCTATTTGTTTTGATCAAAAAAATGGTAAATAGAATGATTCTTTTGTCATATTTTTTTCCGCAAATTGCTAGGAAATTTTGACATTCCAGACAAAAGAAAAAGTTAAGATTTCCCTTCTCGGTAAACAATGTACTTATTGCATTAAATTGAAGTATTTTATAACAAAATGTCCCGTATTTTTGTTTGTTTTTGGAGCTGGATAAGCCAGCCACTCTGACAAATACTGCCAACATAATTTCAGACCTTATAACGTCACTTGCGATAAGGTCAAACAAGTGTTCAAATTACCCTAATATATTTTTAACTTATTTATTAAACTTTGTGACATTTATATTCGAAACAAAACTGCACAAGGTGAAAAAATAGCAGTTAGCTTTCAAATAAACATATTTGTTTTGAGATTTAAGTATCTACTGAAAAGGCTCATTATATTTTCAAATCCATATTTTAAATAATTGTAAGAAAAGCCCATATTGATAAAGGTATTGAAATAATGCTGTCCTTGGCTATTATTGTGTTATTTTAACAGTGTAACTTCCTATTTTTTCCTACTTCGTTGCGCCATTTACTAATTGGGGATTCAAATCAAGATCGTAGCGACGCGGCGAAAACTGAACTACTTTGTTGTAGATTGTTTCATAAACTTACTTTCTTTGCTATAAGATTTCCTTTGTTTGGTTTTGGCTTAGTCGTTGCATTGGATTTTTTTCGTTCTTATGTTGGCTGCTCTAACATTATTGTTAAAGTTTGTACACAATCAATTGAATAAACTAAAGCACATGTTCGTCTTCGTGATTTTCCTTTGATTAGGCATAGAAGAGGAAATATTAGATAAATAATTTGATTCAACCGGAATGTACTGGAAATAAATGATCGAATCCAGATTAAGTTACTTCCTGAACAATAAGAAAGAGCAGATCACCCCAATCACTGGAGATAAGAATAAGAATAAACATTTAAAAACTATTGAAACTAAGGAAGTATAAAATTTGATGGCAAAGTGAGAAAAACCAAATTACGACCCTACGATGATTCTCCGATTGAGGTTTATGAGCTCTCGTACTGGAGCAGTCAACTAAAAAGATACGTAGAATTTTGAGTAGTTTATAAATGATGAAATTGGCTCGCAAATATTTTCACCCAGCAATATAACTTAAAATTTTCACAGAAGGTAGGGAATAGATCAAGGATCATTTTCTATATCACACCGCTGTACGCTAAAACCTTGGGGGTGAGTGGACATTTTTTATTACATTTTAACTACAGAAATCGATGGAAAAAATGTTGTTTACATTTTTTTCCTAAAATTAATATTTTTCGAGTTATTCGCGGTGTTTTTCAGACGAGCAAATAGAGGTTTTTTAGCGAAAAATATGCATGTTATAAGAAAAAGTGAGAAGCAAAATTGTAGCTTTTACATAAACACACAAACTTCTTTTTTAATAATTTTTCTACGAACAATACGAAACGAGGTACGGGATGTGGTTGGATTTTTTTCGCCAAATGCATAATTTGAAAGATTTAAAGTAAAATAACCGGAAAACTTTTCATTTTTCGAGGAAAACATAGAAACTTTTTCAAAGTATATAATTAGACCTTTAAAAAAACTCTAGCATGAAAACTGAGCAGCTTATGATCTACGAAAAAATCAGTGGAAGCAGCACCATAGTTATAATTGTACTTCACTCTTCTGTGAATACATATTCAGAATTCTTTAATTAAATCACTATGATTATGAACCTTTTTTTGGGGAAAAAAATTTAGGGACGCTTAAAAAACAAAGAGCGTACGACATGGTATAGAGAACAAACTAGAGGGTGAAATGAGCCTAATCCCACATTTTCAATCAAATCGATGCTGGACAAAAAAGGTAGAACGTGTCGCGGGTCACACGGTAGGAACCTTAGTTCCTTTGAAGCAAAAATTATGTAATACATCTGACGTTATAGATAAACGATTTACATATTCTTTGGTGGTTGAGTAGTAAGCATACCAGACTCTCACGCAGTAGACTCGGGTTCGATTCCCCGTGAGGAAGTTTTTTTTATTGTTAATTTTATTTTTAAATAATTATTCTGCTTGTTATTAATAACGACAACAGGTAGACGTTTGAAATATTTAGCAGAATATTCATTATTATAGATAATGGTACGGTACCCCTCATGAGGGAGTCCGACTGGCAACATCTACTTATAATAACATCGTAAATTTAAAAAAGGAAACCGTAGCATTATACAAATTGGACATTCAAGAACTGTACGTTTACCACAAAATTAGTGGAAACATAAAATTGAATTGTTAAATTTTTAATTTAGTTAGGTATATTACAGTTTAAAGAAATTTTTATTTTCTAGATTTTTTCTTAAGTGGGTCGTAGAAAAAATATGCTGTTCGACTCGTGTGGATTGTCCATATCGCACTTGAATGCACTCCGCCTACGGCGTCGTGCTCAAACTTCGTCCTCGTGCGATATGGCCATCATATCCACACTAGTTGCACTGACTACAGTTACTTTCAAAATATGCCCTTTTACATTTAAAAACAACCTGCCAAATGTCAAATCAATTTATCCATCCATTTTAAAGTTATCGTATTAAAACATTCAAGTTTTCAAAATTTCAACACCCTGTATTTCGAAAAGTAAATGTGCTAGACCCCCTAATCGCGCAAAAAAAATTATAGAAATAATAGTAAAAATTTATCCGAACAAATTCAAGTAGATCACCAGCACTGCGAATACCAGCTTTGCATAGAATTTCAATATAGCATCGGTGGTTCAGTGGTAGAATGCTCGCATTGCACGCGGGCGGCCCGGGTTCGAATCCGGGCAGGAGCATATTATTATGAATCGCTGCTTCGTAAACGAGAGAGAGACTAAGGAGGCACAAGCACGCAAGCAAGGCACATAACGAAGCAATGTAACATAACGTAGCGTAACGGTCAGATCTTTAGCGTCGCGACCCCTGGTCGCTCAAACATAACCTGGCGTAAAGAACTAAAGTTCCAAAAATTGCGTGGTCCTACCATTTTTTGAGCTTCATTTCCTGACCTATTTAATAGAAGTTAGTTTTTGGTTATGTCCGAAAAATTGCATACCCAAAAAATGTTAATGATGGTAACATAAGAGTCATAACTATGAGTTTTTGAGAAAAAAATTGGCAAAACTTTTTTGCAATTCGTTTGGTAAGTCCGGTTCTGAATTAACAATTCTAGATTGTTCTCAAAGGTACTATACCAGGTATAACATCCATATCCACAGGTACCCGGTAGAGTAGACCATCCACCATTGATTAAGTTTTGGTGAATGACGGACGTGTATACCGCTGGGTGGTATCTCTGAGTTATTCCGAGAAGATCCCCTCACCCATCTGCATTTCGAGGGGTATTTTGGGAAAGTTGCGATTACACATGTCTCTGTGATCGCACTCACATCATTTCCTGCTCTTTTTATAGGTTTATTGAAATTTTAGTTTTATGTTTATTACACAAGTCTTAATTTTTTTCTCCAGTTACCATTTCATTACTGTGAAAATGCTATTACGGTGGAAAAACTTATAATGCAATTAATAAATATTGATATAAGAAATTAAATACCCTTTATCATTCATCCAGACAACAACAACTTTACTGTGTTGTGGCAAATAATGCAAATATACTTTAAATCATGTAAATATGTTTATTTTCAAAATTTTTTTACTATTATCATCAGACTTGAGAGAAAATATTCTAAATTATTAGATATTTTCATTAAAAATGCTATTATTAATAAATTATGGCCGTACAGAAGGTTACATAGTATGTAAAACTGAACTAATCTAACGCAAAGTATTACAGAGTATTCAGGGACGTACCAAATCTTCTGCGCCGTAGTGCGAAATAAGGATAAGCGCCTTTGTGCCAAAAAAATGATTACGTTAATTGTTAACGACCGTAAAATTTTTGTCTTCGTTACTCCTTTTGATATGATACTAAAAAAGACAATTTAATGATCGTTAAAATTAAAATTTAACTCACGTAATCGTTACAGAATAAGCACTTCAGACTTGTTCATATTTATTTATTTGAGGTAAACCCTGAGAGCTATTTAAACATCAAACTGACCATAGTACCTATAATCAAGGGAAATGGAGAAATTATTTAGGAAAGACCTATAAAAAGGAATCGAGGATAGAATATAATAATAATCAGACATAAATTCCTTTTTTCTCCGATCGTGGGAGAAGTGACACTATTTTGACCTGTTTTCTATGCGCAAAGCTCAACATTCCAGAATAGTGGGCAGTTGCTAAGCAATTAGAAAATAACAGTGCGGTAATATTCTTTACCTTCGACCCCCCCTGTAATCAGTCAATAACACACAGCCGGTACCAATGTAATGACGTCTATTACGCACTGTAAAAAAAACGCACAGCTGTAAAGTAAATCGCACGGCTTCCCTAGCAACATCTTAGCAACTGTCAAAAGACGTCGTCATTTTATTCAAAATTTACTATTTGAAAACATTCGATATGGTCACGTTTAACTATGAAAAGCCCAAAGGGCTGAGTATATGTATTGATTATAATTGAAAAATGGACTTTCGATTATCAACAATATATTAATAATGATTAAACGCTAGCTCTTTAATGTGCTTCTTTCATTGGTAATAGAGTAATAGAGATGGAGTTTACCAAGCACCTATAATTATGTAACTGTTATTTCTTATGAAAAATACAAGTACAAGCAGGTCGTAGGTAAAGTATAGTACGTAACTCGTGTTGTAAAGCATTTTACGCACTCACGGAATTACTTTTCCATTCGGGCATAAAATGCTTCTTACCCACGTTACGTAATATACTATTACCTACGACCTCCCCTGTAATCAGTCAATAACACACAGTCGACATTAATGTAATGATGTCTATTACGCACTGTAAAAAAACGCACAGCTGTAGAATAAATCGCACGGCTTCCCTAGCAACATCTTTTTTTTACCCAGACAGTTTTAGACTCATCCCCCACGAATATGCCTACCAACCAAACTCACCTTAAACTCGCCGTTACTCCCGCCTTGAAATCACTACCCTAGCATACTTCAAGACGGGCGGCGGCCCCTCACACACTCTCCGTCATCTTCTCCCTTCTATCACTCCTACCTCTCCCATTCCATAACGAGCCCTTCCCTTTACCTAATCATGCTCTCTACTACGCCACTTATCTCCATCCATTCCTCCTCGCCCCTCAACATAATCTCCACCATATTTTCCCAATGTACACCGCCTCTCCCAGTTTATTTTTTAACTTCTTCAAAACTTCCTCGTTCTTCCAGCATCTAAACACATGTCCCACATCATCCTCCACTTCACATCTCTCGCACACTCCAGTTTCTCTTTTCCCATCTCGACCCATTCCCTGTGAGCACCTGCGTCAAGAAGTCGTTCACCTCTCCGAATTTCCAGTCCACCCAATTTCTCCTGCTCATAATCGAACCTTTTAGCGCGCTCTCATACTCATCCTACCTTCTCTCCATTTCCTCATCCATCCATTCCTGTACTTCCTCTCTGTTCGCACACCTCCATCGTTTCTGTCTTGCTCTAGCCATCAAGACCGTGACAGCAATGCTGCTGCCAGTCCACCCACTGTCCTGTACGCCTGCACCACCCTCAGAAGTATTCCTCTCTGCACCCGCAGGAGTGGTCTAGCCCTCGCATTCACCCCTGCTTTCTCATCCCACACTTCCGCGCCATACAGCATACTCTGCTCTACCGTCCTACCAATTATCCTCCTCTCCCATTCTCCCGGTCCTTTCACATTACCCATCAATCTTCCCAGCCATGCTGCCCTTACTTTTGCCTTCTGTGCAGCCTTCAACATGATATGGGCTTTGAAGGATAATTGGCTATCCAACCACAACCCCAGATATTTCGCCGCTTACTCCATCCGAATTTTCTTTCCCTTCACCATCACCCCTACCTCCCTTGCCTTGCTCCGCCCTACCACCAGTAGCCCCACCGTCTTATCCTCAGCCACTTCCAGTCCACACCGCTCCATCTTTTCCACAATCTTCCTACACATCCTCTCCGCCTTTCTTTCTATCTCCACCTCTCCCTTTGCCGTACATACCAGACAGACATCGTCCGCATACACCGTAATCTCACATCCCTTTTCACATGCTCCTCCACGTTTTTTCTTCCAGAGTCCAGAGGGTCCCTCTCATTTTTTCCATATCCGTCTACATTTGCTGCATTAACTATCTTCCTCCCCCTACTACACTCTGTCTTCCCTGGTTTGTGTCCCTTTTCCCCACATACCCCACATACCCCACAAAGGAAGACTTGCCGACAGTCTCTGGCCATGTGCCCCACGCTCTTACATAGCCAGCATTCCCTTATCTTCTCCACTCTCCTTGCCTTACATCCCGCTACCCGATGGCCCTTCATTCCACAACCAAAACATTTGCCCTCCTCTCTCCCCTCTATAATATTCACCCTATTCAAGTCCAGCTTAATTTCCCGTTTTCTTAGTGAGGCTACCGCCTTCTCACATTCCACCCTCACCTCCGCCATTTTCATGCCGTTCCTCTACCTCACTACTTTCAACACCCTTGTCCCTTCCCCAATTAATTCCTCTATTTTCTTACTCACCACTCCATCTTCCATCCATGGGTCTATCCCTACCATCTTAATGGTTTTTGCTTCCCTCCCCGCCTCCACTGCCCTAGCTCCTGTCACCTTTTCCACCTCCTTCAGAATTCCCCGCACCTCAACCCCCTTCTTTGCCTCTATAACCACCTTCCTGTTCCTTGAGACTCTGAGTCTATCCACCCACTTTTCTTCCATCTCCGTCCGACCCTTCTTAATCTTATCTATCCCCTCCTGATTGACTTCTCCAAGATCCTTCAGGATAACCGCCTCATTCCTTAACTCCTTTTCCTATCTATATAAATAGTCAGCTCAGTCCCGTCAGCTCTAACCCACGCGACCATCTTCTGTCTGTAGAGTAGGGAGGGTGAGTGTGTAGGCTCACAGCACTTAGGCCACATGTGACACATTTGGTACAATGACTTAGGTCAAGTGCCCGGGCTGTTGAGCACAACCCAAACGTTTGAATGAATGAATGAATGTGACACATTGTACATCCTCCCGAGGAGTTGTCCTCCTAGGTCATTGTCCATCCTGTCCTTCTCAGGAAGGTGGACAGGTCACTGGGAGACATCTCCTTTATATCGGCAGGTGTAGGCCAAGACTCACCGAACACGCACTCTCTTATTGACGATAACTCCGGACACTCGCATAAGACATGCCTGACAGTTTCATCTTCCTGTTCACACATCCTGCATAGAGGTGTGTCCACTAGCCCCATAGTATGGAGGTGTTTACTTAGTTGACAGTGACCAGTCAGAAATCCTACTGTTAAACGTAGGTTTTTCCTGGTCATCGCCAAATATTTCTTCGGCACCAGCTTCCGAGGGTCGCCCTGGGTGATCCTGGCAAAACTGTAGGAGTCACTGGGTCCTAGAATTTTTAGTCCAGCGGCTTCCCTGGCTAAAGAATCAGCAATGCGATTTCCTTTACTCCTGTCGTGCCCTTTAACCCACCTCAGGATAATGTTGTTATCTGCCGAGACGTCAGCTAAATCTTGGTGGCACTCTAGTACTAGCCTCGATATAACACGTTGTCTGTTCAAGTCTAATAGGGCTTGTCTACTATCAGTGCAGATTATTATGGTTTTGCCAGAAATTCCTCTTCTGGTTAGTTCTTTTGTGGCAATTGAGATACCAGCCAGTTCTGTTTGAACCACGCTGGTATTGTTCCCATTCCCCACTTAATCTTGAGGCTTAGTGTTCTCGGGTAAACTCCACAGCCTGAGCCTTCTTTCATTTTTGAACCATCTGTATATATGCGTATTGCATTTGCAGCATCTGGCTCTGTGTTCTGTTTTATTTGAATTTTGTAGGGTTTGTTAAACAAAAACCTGGGTTAAATTGCATCGTTGGCTGCCTGCAGCAGAGGTAGCGCAGTGAGCGCTTCCCTCCATAGGCTCAACCTCAATTGGCCCATTCCTACTTCGGGGTTTACACCAGCCGTGCGCAATCGTACTATGGCCATTAAAGCAACCTCCTTGACGTGTAGGTCCAGAGGGGTCAGACCAGTAATTAGTTCCATTGCTGCAGTTGGTGTTGTTCTTATGGCTCCTGTGATGTTCAAACAAGCCATTCGCTGTATTTGATATAATTTTTGGATGGCCGTTGCTTGTAGAACCTTCGGTCCCCATGCAATTGCTCCATACGTTAACATGGGTCTTATAATTGCAGTGTAGATCCAGGTGACCACACGGGGCGACAGACTCCATGTGCGTCCCACTGTCCTCCGACACTGCTCATATGCCACATATGCTCGTTTTGCTCTGCTATGTAGATAAGAGTTCCATGTTAGTTTCCTGTCGAGGGTAATACCAAGGTATTTCACCTCTTCCGAAAAGTTTAGTTTGCTTTTGAAGATTTCGGGAGGTTTCAAACCCGATAAACTTCTTTTCCTGGTGAAAAGGACCATCTCACTATTTCTGGGATTGATCGACAATGAGTGTTCCTTACACCATTTTTCAATTAATTTGAGCCCATCCTGCGCTCTATCGCACAGTGTGTTCACAAATTTGCCAGTCTGTAAGATAACTGTGTCATCTGCGTATGCAATTGTGTAGAATCCATTGTTGTTGAGGTGATTAATCAGGGTGTCTAGGACTATGTTCCACAGAAGGGGTGATAAGACTTCTCCTTGTGGACATCCCCTCATGACCAGTCCTCTTACTGTTATGTCTTCTACAATGATACTTATTGCTCTACTAGAGAGCATCTTGAGTATCCATTCTCCTACTACCAGAGGTACATTCCTGGAGTTGAGTTGTTGGGTAATTGTTGGAAAGGTTGTTTTATCAAACGCTCCCTCGATATCTATGAATATATCCAGGGTGGATTCTTTGTTGTCCAATGATCTTTCGATTCTGCCAACTACTTGGTGAAGGGCCGAATCAGTGGACCTTCCCGGAGTATATGCATGCTGATTTGGATGAAGTGGGTTGTGAACTAGCACTTCATCTCTTTTAAAAGTCGATTGTAGAGAGCTACATCCGTCCTCTTCGGGTCACGGGATTTTTCAGTGGTCCTGATGAGATCCTGACTTACCGTATAGGTCAGCCAGCGGCCATAGAAATATGATCCGACACTTGCCAGTCCTGAATTTTGTTTGATATTTTGGCTGTCGCCAGCGTAATATCTATTAATGTTTGGCTACGGGCGTTAATAAATGTCGGCTCCGTGCCTCTGTTTAAGACTGTTAGATCTTTCTTGATTATATATTCATAAAGAGACTTACCTCGGGCGTTGATATCCTTGCTGCCCCAGCTCAAGAAGTGGTGTGAGTTTGAGTCGCAACCCAATATCAGCTCCACTCTCTGAGTCTATCCACCCACTTTTCTTCCATCTCCGTCCGACCCTTCTTAATCTTATCTATCCCCTCCTGATTGACTTCTCCAAGATCCTTCAGGATAACCGCCTCATTCCTTAACTCCTTTTCCCTATCTATATAAATAGTCAGCTCAGTCCCGTCAGCTCTAACTCACGCGACCATCTTATTCAGCACCTCCACCTCCAGATGCTCAAGCCTGTGTATCCCAACTCTGACCCTAACTCCTCTAATTCCCTGACTCGCCCCTCCGCCGCCGACTTTGCTCTTCCAGCCTTTTCACCCTCTGCTCCAGTCGCCTTACCATCTCCGTCAATCTCTCTACACTCTCCCTCCCTTCCTCCTTCCCATTCTCCACTTCCTCCCGTCCTTTTCCCTTCTGTTTCCTCTTCTGCTCCTTATCTTCCAGAGGCGATACCTCCTTCCTCTTCACCTCTGTATCACTCCACTCACGTGTTTGTTTCACCATCCTCGTTTATCCGAAAATACTCTTTGATCCTCTCTCTTCCTCCACTGCTTCCTGTTCATTTTTTTCACATACTCCATAATACATCCCACGGGTAGCTAGGGAATTGAATGTCCACCACCACAGAGCCCCGCTTGTGGTGGTAAGGCTGGAAACTCCGGGAGGTCACCAGGTATCCCGGAGGCACCGTTACTGACTGACTTTCGCGCAGCCATACATCCATTGTCACGGTTTCTAACAACGTAGATTACGGATTGTTTTATCGAGGTTCACTCCTCTAGGCTTTTGCCACGGTTGCCTCCGGACGCAGTATCTGCCGCTGCCTACACACACAACATAGCTGCCTCCCCTATGCTGCTGGTTTTTTATCGAGGTTTACTACTCTATTCCCTTTGATCCGCGAGCAACTATTCGGGTTCCCATACTGGAGCCTTATTTATTGCTTATCACGAGGGGTGATAAGGGTTTAATGAACAGAGCCGAGCAGAACAATATAAAAAGTAATAAATAGGATAAAAACAATTCCACCAAATTCAAATATTTTTTAAACTGATCGAGAAGTATAAATGTCACTTTTGACATTTCGTTCATTTTGAAGAAATTTAAATTATTTTATTGGAAACTTATTTCATAAGCATCTCGAATGTTAAGGGTAATACCGGTCTCCAGCAAAATTGGAGGCTTCGCTACGCTCAGCCTCCAAACATTGCTGTCGACCGGTAAACAACCCCCTACCGATCTTAATACTTGATATACTCTACCTGCTGTAGCGTGTGGTGATGTTACAGATGGATTATTACAATAAAATGAAACAAAGTATGGTTTTAATTTTTATATTGATAGAGTTGTTATAAAAGAAATAAAAAACACATCTTATTTTTAACGATTTTCTTTAATACAACTCAATTGTTGTTAGTATTTACATTTATTGTACAGTACAATTTGTAATTTGTACTAGAGGGCAACTAGAATTTATAGACGTTGAAGCTGCATGGCTAATTGTTTGGTTTACCTCGTTTCGATCATTTTCATTTGAAGCCGAGGCATGGGTGTTGAGTATTTTATTAGTATTTTATTAGCCACTTCTAGTGATTCGTCAATATATTCGATCAGAGAAAAATAATTTTACTTTTGTCATAACAAAGTAATTTCCATGGTTACCACTTCTATATTTTAATTTGAACGTAGAGAAACCTATCTAAACATACTTGATTACATCTTGAATGAAATACTTTTTAATTAATTTTTTGTACAATCACATTGAAAAGTATGCTTTTCGCTTGCCATTGACAACGAAAAGTTGACGTTTCTTGAGGAGAGTTACTTTACGCTCGCCGAGAGTAAAAAGTGGCAAAACGCTTGTTGCCCATAACAACCGAAACCACAAACAGTATTGACAGTGACATATATAAAAGTTTGAAACATATTTGAATTGACATATTCAAACTGACAGATTTTAAAAGTTTCTATGATTCTTACTTAATATTTGCTTTTAATAGTTACAATTGAGTGATTGCAGAAAAAATGTTGTATATATTACGAGCAAAAACGTGACATTATTGCTTTCGAGTAACCATTACTATCAAGCGATAATGTATCACTTTTCGCTCTTAATACATAAATAACTATTTTAAATGTAAATCAACGATCGAAGAAAAAATAGTATGTATAATTCGTGAGAAAAGCATATACCCAAACTCCTGTTTGTGGTAATTCTCACAGTCGTTTGGGAATAGTTCTTTTCCCACCAATTATACAATATACTATCTCCTACGACCCCCCTGTAATCAGTCAATGACACACAGTATTAAATACAAGCAAACCGCAAACTTTTTTTATTGATTTATTGTTGATTTTTGACATATTTAGGGTTGAAAATACAAGAAAATAATATAATAGCATATAATTCAATTATACACCATTTTGTTTGCCGTCAAAAAAGCATATATCGCGACGTGCTTGGTGGAAAGACTTACAGTAGAAAAAATTGACCTTTACCCTGACGTCACTAACAATGAACAGTAGTAAACACAAACTTTATATACCTCATCCTTTTCTACTGACAGTAAAAACATATCATACAATATACGTACACTTGTCTTTCAAGCAATGACATACGTTCTTATGTAACTCTAATTATCACTTCCAAATGTTGAAAAGAGATAGCACCAAAAACGATTAATCGGTTGTATTCATAAGAATTTATTTTGACCTCTTATGACAACTGTCATTATTTTGATACATCGAGTTTTGTTCAAATCGTTCCATCATTTGCATTCAGATAAATTCTATAAAATCGGTTTTTTTCAAGACCTCTAATTTATTATTTTTATTCCACGAGAAGTACAGAATTTTCTGTTTCGCATTAAATGAATATTTCCAACTTAACCTCACTTCTTAGACGGTGGCTGAACAAGATAAACAAGCAGTCAACGTATTTACGCACACGACAAAGTAATTTGTAGCCATTTTTGACTCATTGATTGATTTCGCGAGGTTAGTAGGTATGACGTCAGGGTAAAGGTCAATTTTTTCTACTGTAGATGTTGTTCGACGTATACTGTCGCCTGCCGTATTTGACGTACGTCAACGTTTTGCACGTCGCCGGACTTGGTGAAATGTGGGATTTAGGTTAGACGATAATCATCCACTACTTGCTCAGTCAGCTGTATCAATAATTGATTTGACATGTTGGCAATTTTCCGGTGGAATTCTGTTATGTAAGGAGGAGATTTTATCCAATAAAACGCATGGAGTCTGTTGAGGCGGCGGGTGTAATTTAGGCGCTTACCATCCTTCTTTACCTGTCTGACCAAGAAGGGTAGATAATCTGACATGTATTTTCGCCGCTATGAAGTGCAGGTAGGTCGAGTCATGAAATAACTTTTATCTTAATAATTTAACCACCAATATTTGGAAAAACCCAATAGTTTTCTATTTCTTATTTTCTGATATTTTTATACATAGTTACACTTTAATCAACCGGGTTTGGGCCTGGGTTTTCTTGTTTTTTTTAGTTTTCTATTTCTTATTTTCTGATATTTTTATCCATAGTTACACTTTGATCAACCGGGTTTGGGCCTGGGTTTTCTTTTTTTTAGTTTCCTATTTCTTATTTTCTGATATTTTTATACATAGTTACACTTTAATCAACCGGGTTTTGGCCTGGGTTTTCTTGTTTTTTTTAGTTTGAATAACCGGGTTTGGGCCTGGCTACTTCAGTCGGTTAGCGCCTAAAATACACATAGGATTATGAGATCTTTCACTCGCTCTTCTTATTTCTTTCTGTTCCTCGCCTCGTTTTCCCAGTCCCTAACTCCCACTGTTCCCAGATCTCTCCTAATCTCTTCCAACCATTTTTTCCTTGGTCTTCCTCTTCTCTTTTTACCACCTTCTCCACTTTTCAGCACTCGTTTAACCCATCTATCTTTCGTCATTCTACCTATATGTCCCAACCATCTTGCTCTCTGTGCTTTAATTATACGGGTTATACTTGGGTGCTTATATAATTCTGAGAGTTCTTTGTTTGTTCTTCTTCTGTAGATTCCATCTTCCTTAATTCCACCATAAATTTTTCTGAGAATTTTACGTTTCCATATTTCTTATTTATTCTGCTCTTATTTGTTCATTTTCCAAGTTTCACAAGCGTAGGTAACTGACGGTCTTATTAAAGTCTGGTACAACCTTATTTTAGCTGTTCGTGATATGTCTTTCGATTTTAACATCTTTGATACCATTCCTGCTGCTTTACTGCCCTTTGTTAATCTTTTTTCTATTTCCCTTTCATCGTCTCCTTTATTTGTGATAGTGACTCCCAAATATTCGATTTGTTCCACCTTTTCTATTCTGTAGCTATTATTTCCATCCCAGTTTATAATAATATCCGTTTCCTCATTGCCCTTCATTACCATGTATTTTGTTTTTTTCTCGTTGATCAATAGACCATGTTCTCTTGCCTTCTGTTCCAGTAGCTTAAATACTCTTAGAACCTCTTTCCTGGATCTTGCCATGAGTACTATGTCGTCCGCATATGCTAGACATTGATGGTTATTCCCATAAATTAAATCTATGGTTTTTATTCCACTTTCTCTTAGTATGATCTCTTGAACTAGGTTGAAGAGGGTTGTGGATAATGGGTCTCCTTGTCTCAGACCTTTCTCTATCTTGAATTGGTTAGAGGTACTACCCTCCAAAGTTACTTCGCTCTCGGTTTTCCGGATGGTCATTTCCACTAGCCTTCTCAATTTTACTGGTATATTTAACTACATCATTGCCTCATAAATTTTTTTCCTTTTGATGGTGTCATAGGCCTGTTTGTAATCGATGAATAGCATATGAAGACTTAGATTTTGTTCGTAAGCATTCTCCTGAAGTTGTTTCATAATGAAAATTTGGTCTATTGTCGATCTACCTGCTTTAAAACCTCCTTGGTATTCTCCTACATTTTCTCTGTGGTATTTGTCTAAACGGTTTTTAAGTATTTTTGCCAGAACTTTGTATACTACATCTAAAAGTGCTATTCCGCGGTAGTTATTGCATTCTTCCTTGGGACCTTTTTTGTGGATTGGTATTATTAATGCCTTGTTCCAATTTTCAGGTATCTTTTCTTCTCTCCAAATTTGTTTCAATAACTGACATATTCTCTCAGTTAACTGTTTGCCTCCATATTTTAAAATCTCTATTGGTATATTGTTGTTTCCTGCACTCTTGTTATTTTTCATATGTTTCAAGCATTCTATCACCTCCTCTTTCTTTGGGACCGTTATAGCTAGGTCTTCCTCTTCACAATCTTCTTTCTCCGATTCGTTATCATTTATGTCTAGTTCTTCTTCGCCGTCATTTAATAATTCTTCAAAATATTGTGCGAATCTATTTATTTTTCCTTCCGTATCCCCTATTAAATATCCCTCTTTACTTTTCAAAAAGTTCAGTGCTTTCTGGTTTTGACTTTGCCCTTTTCTTATTTCTTGATAAAAGTTTCCCACTTCTTTATTTTTATAAGCTTCTTCAATTTTTAATAATTCCCTTTCAAAGTTTATTCTTTTGTTTTTTCGGCATATTTGTTTGACTTCATTTCTCGCTTTTTTATACTTCCGTCTATTTTCTTCATTGTTTTCTTTTAATAGTTTTTGCCTGACTTTATTTCTTTTCCCGAGCGCCTGTTTACATAGTTCATCAAAGCAGTTATCTTTTATTTTTCCCTTGTGGCTCCCTAGTATCCTATTTGCTACATCACCCATCACAGTTTCTGGCGCCTAGTTCACATGTTGTAAAAAGTGCATTAATCTTTTGGCGCCCAAATTACATCCGCCCCAGTTAAGGAAGTGGCCTGTTGCAGATATAATATTATCAAGAGACGGCAGCGCAGTATTCCATTCGTGGAATTGAAAGTGGCTTTAGAGGAGCGACGTTGGACTCATCCCGACTAGTCTAGTTTTATAGGAGTTGACATCAAGACAAAATTAAAGGAATGCAACATACGCATAACCCTTTTGACTGCTATCGGCAAATGTATGTAGTTCAAAATATTGATAGGTAACGGGAACATGCCGTAGAATTTCAATATTTGAGAGCAAGCAAAGTTGACTCTTGAATTCAGTCCATTTGTTTATAAAGGGAGAGGGCGGAAGTTGTATCAGCTTTAGTAGTGTGTGTGTGAGGTTGTGATATTGGATGCGGATACTCACGGTTCCATTATCCTAACCATTATATCAGCTTTAGGAAAAAACAACACAGGTGCTCGGAGCCCAATTGGATCGTATACTCGGGCTAGTTCAGTAAAAATGTTGTAGTCATGGTAGTTTCTAAGAAATAGATATGAAATGAAAAATTCTTGGTGTGCGTGATCGATTGTTAATGTCCTAACAGGAAGAAATGGAAAAAAGGCAGGTCTGTGATTAATCCTAATCAAAATATCACAATAATTTCAAATCATTTTTGAATTTGGCTGAATACGATCCTGATGATTTATTTATCAAATTTAAGGTTAGCTATATGTAACACCAGTAATTAACACTAATATTACTAATACACATGCGCAGTTGAAAAAAATCGTTCCAACCACCTGAAATTACTCGTTTAGAACTCTCGATTACTGACAGTTCTCTGTTCCATCCCGTTTGTGGACCAGTAAAATTAGCGTTCAAACGATTCTTGCTTGATAGCGAGTATCGACAGTTCTGAAATTAAGAAACATGCACAATGGCAACATTTTTATCTTAAACTGTCAAATTTGTCTTTTATGAAGAGTGTAAATAGGATATGAAACTGAGTTTTTAGTTTTTGAACTGTTTAACAGGATACTGAGGGAGGAAGAGTTCCCGGAAAGGTGGAAGGTGGCCAGGGTGAACCTTGTGAAGAAGACGGGTAGGGATGGGAATCGGGCAGGGGACTACAGGCCCATCAGCCTGCTGTGTGGATTGAGTAAATTGATGGAGGGGATAATAAAGGTTAGGATTGAGGAGGAAGTTGGTAGGAATGGGGGTTTTAAGGAGAACCAACATGGGTTTGTAGAAGGGAAATCATGCATATCAGCGCTGGGCAGGGTGGTGGACTTGGTGGAAAGGGCTAGGCAGGGTAGCTGTAGGAGTGAGAAATTGGCCCTGCTCGTGTTCTTCGTCGTAGGGAACGCGTTCAACAGTGTCAGTAAACGGGCGGTGTTGAGTGCGTTGATAAAGCTTGGAATAGGGGAGGGGTAGTTAATCTAGTAGAGGACTACCTGACGGGGCGTGCAATAGTTGACACTAGGGGGAGAAGGTATGGGACGGAGATTGGAGTGCCCCAGGGCTCAGTTCTGGGACCGAGGCTTTGGAAGTGTGTGTTTGATGAAGTTTGTGGGATAGCATGTGAAAAGGGATGTGAGATTACGGTGTATGCGGACGATGTCTGTCTGGTATGTACGGCAAAGGGAGAGGTGGAGATAGAAAGAAAGGCGGATATGATGTGTAGGAAGATTGTGGAGAAGAGAGCGGTGTGGATTGGAAGTGGCTGAGGATAAGACGGTGGGGCTACTGGTGAGGGGCGAAGCAAGGCAAGGGGAGTGGGGATGATGGTGAAAGGAAAGAAAATTCGGATAGAGGAAGCGGTGGAATATCTAGGGGTGTGGTTGGATAGCCAATTATTCTCCAAAACTCATATGTTGAAGGCTGCACATAAGGCAAAAGTAAGGGCAGCATGGCTGGGAAGATTAATGGGTAATGTGAAAGGACCGGGAGAGTGGAAGAGGAGGGTAATTGGTAGGACAGTAGAGCAGAGTATGATGTATGGCGCGGAACTGTGGGGTGAGAAAGCAGGGGTGAATGCGAGGGCTAGACCACTCCTGTGGGTGCAGAGAGGGATACTCCCGAAGGTGGTGCAGACGTACAGCACAGTGGGTGGACTGGCAGCAGCAGTGCTGTCACGGTCCTATCCATTGTACTTGATGGCTAGAGCCAGACAGAAACGCTGGAGGGGTGCGAGCAGAGAGGAAGTACAAGAATGGATGGATGAGGAAATGGAGAGAAGGTGGGATGAGTATGAGGGCGCGCAAAAAGAATCGATTGGGAGCAGGAGAAATTGGGTGGACCAGAAATTTGGAGATGTGAACTACTTCTTGATGCAGGTGCTCACAGGGCATGTGTCGAGAGTGGGTTACCTCCACAAGATTGGGAAAAGAGAAACTGGAGTGTGCGAGAGATGTGAAGTGGAGAATGATGTGGGATATGTGTTTAGATGTTGGAAGAACGAGGAAGTTTTAAAGAAGTTGGAAAATAAACTGGGAGAGGCGGTGTATTGGGAAATAATATGGATAATGTTGAGGGGCGAGGAGGAATGGATGGGGATAAGTGGCATAGTAGAGAGCATGATTAGGGAAAGAGAAGGAGTCGACATGGCATGTGAGAGGTAGGAGTGATAGAAGGAAGAAGATGGAGGAGAATTTGTGACGGACCGCCGCCCGTCATGAAGTATGCTAGGGTAGTGATGAAGGGGGGATGGAGGAGACATCTTCACATTATTCTTTTGTAGTCACAATGATATTCATTTTTCATGTCCGTACATTCCCTACACATACATATAACAAAAATTTATGGAGTCGAAATTTTATTAGAAGAGCTATTATATCTTGTTTCTTACCAACCAACAACATATCTTTGGAGAAAAAACCTTCAGGAGACAGAAGAACCAACAAAAACAACGCTTAGAGATGTTGTTGGGCTATAAAGATTGAAAATAGCATGATCAAACGATGTGGGAGAATCAACCAGTTCCATATGACCTTGTTCCAAATAATCTCTTAAACATTATGAATAGGTACTCTAACTAACGTGCAATTTTTCAGTAAGTGATTTTCAAAGCTGTAGTCTTATATCTGTAGTCATAGATGTTCATATATCTGTGGACTTGGCCTTGTTCGTAGTTAGTGCAAAGCCAGCCTTACACAGTATTCAGTCTCATTGGTTGGCAATACATTCTTAGCGGAAGTGGATAATACTTTGAAAGTCAATGGTCATTCGAGGAGATTTGAGAGATTATGATTCGGTTAGTCTTAGAGTACACCACACATGTGGTTTTATAAAAAATAAGAAATAAAGTACAACTGTTGATTAAGTATTGTAATTTAATTTATCATCGACATCCTGATCCCTACAATTTCAGAAGTGGGATCAACTATTAAAGAACGCTTGTTCTGTGATTTTTAAGATAAAAGTTAGGTTTCTATGTGAGGACACCTATACAAATGGCCAACGCTAATAATTCTGATGGGAGGCTTCCACCAAGCCATAATATAGATGAAAATGTATTCGAAGAATTTTCCAGTAGACAAATGGAAATTCAGTCAGCTCCGCAACCAGTGGTTGACGTTAACGCTCTAATTACTTCTATTAATCGCCTTGTGCAACAAAATACCACCATCCTACAAATGTTGCAACAAAATATTAGCAACAATAGCAACCAATCTCAGGTTAGTGTTAACAATAGCAATAATCCAACTTATCAAGTAATACCAGACTTTTCGAAGTCCATTTTGACTTTCAATGCTGAAAACTTATCAATAAGCAAATAGTGGCTGGATAGTATCGAATGCACCGCTACCTTACGTAAGTGGCCTACAGAATACAAATTAGAAACTGCACGCACACATTTATTGGGAGCAGCTAAAGCCTGGTACCAATCTAGACAACATATTATGCATGATTGGGACGATTTTAAGAGGGAGTTTAGTAACACCTTTGTCCAAGGGAAAAGCTCAACACACCTTTGGAAGAGCATGACTTCTAGGACACAAACAGCAATAGAGGACATCAGTGCTTATTTCTATGATAAAGTTCGCCTATGCAAATCATTAAATTTATTTATTCATATTATTTAGTTTATACGTCGTCGAGTGAACACGTACAAATTTTGAGAAAAGTAAAAGTTATTAATATGGGGGACGAAAGTGGTGGCAAGGAAGAGTGCAAAATGAAAAAAATATTAAATAGTGAAATAAGAGGTGTAAAAACGCGAAGTTTGTCACTTGGATCCATATCAAAATCCGAAATGAATACGATTATCGGTACTGGTGATAAAAAAAGTGTAAACAAGTCTATTAAAACCTATTCTGATAAAGATAACAAGAACGGTAGAGGCGATAAAGGTGAATGTAATTTACAGGGGACATCCAATGAAGAGACCAACAAAATACAAATAAAATATTTGGTGACCCTTTTAAACCAAAAATAGCAGTAATACGCACTCCACCACCTGTAAAAATAAATACAGAATTAGAAATACAGGATTGTGAACCTACAGGTAAAAGACTTAGATCTGATACAACTCCAGACTCAGAGAAAATTACAAAAAGGCAATGTGACAGGAATATTTTACAAATAGATACACAGACCAACATTATTTCACAAGATGTCATAAATGATTATGGAACATTCCAAGACAATCAAACAATGTTATCAAGAGACAAAGTAATTTTTGAGGTCTTCTCCGCATTATATAACATAAAACAGCAGACAAACCTGAGGGACATTTTTTTATAAAAGAAGACAAGGATTGCTTAACAAATGCTGGAAATAGCATTAATAAATGTCTAACATTGTTAATATATAAAATTGGACTTTTAGAAAAAGAAAATTTAGCTTTAAGAAATAAAGAAAATTGCTACCCCAACACGCAGACTACCTTTGAAAATATACCAGGGGTTAACGAAAAGCTAAGAACATATGCCTCAGTGAGCACTGTGAAAAGCAAGGAAGACGTAAAGCATCCCAATAAACCTGAAGCAGACAAATGGACAACCCCAAAATTAACGAGGAAACATGAAACTGTAATAACAATAGAAAATGTCACTGACGCCAAAAAAGCAAGTCAACAACTTAAAGAAGAAATATCTGCTAAAGCAACAGGTGGCGGTTTTAAAAGTATTAGACACTTAAAAAATGGAGCAATTGTTCCTCGAAAGTCACAATAAAGAACAACAAGAAAAACTGAGATTGGCCTTAATAAGAATCATATTAAAATTAAAGAGTCACAAAATACCGACCCAATGTTCATGATACAGGCATAGAAAAAGGAATACCTAAACAGGAGTTTTTAAAAGACCTTGTCAGATTGAACAGTGAAATAGAAGATGAATTAGGTTACAGTGTGTAGTATACCCATTGTGGTACGCCATTGATTTATTGATGGTTCTGGTTTTTGTATGTTTAGGTTAAAAACGAAAATAGTTGTATGGGGAGTAATGAACATTCATTAAAAGTCTTAAGGTCAAGTTGGTCGATATTTTTATTCTACATCCTATCAAATTATAGGGACAGTGAATGTGCATTCTGCCATTTGTAGCATAAGATATCGCAGTGGCGACGAGGATTTTGTTTTTGAGTTCTGCAATTAAATCGCAGTTAGTGTGAAATTCCACGTGCAGTTTTTTTTTTGGAGTTCACCCAAAATGGCCGAAACTCGTGAAATTATTGGACATTTGAGGGAATTTGACCCATCATTGTCAGATTGGTCTATATTTAGTAGACGGTTAGAAAATTATTTTCTGGCAAATGCCATTGAAGAAGATAAGCGCAAAGCCGCTATCTTGCTAAATGCACTTAGTGAAGAAGCCTACAAACTTGTGCAAAATTTGTGCTTACCAGTGCAACCAGAAAAAAAGAAATATTCGGAATTGATAACATCCTTAACAGAACATTTTCAACCAAGTTTAGGTGTGTTTCCGGCTCGATTAAAGTTTTACAATTCGCGTAAATTGCCTAGTGAAACAGCGCGGGAATGGTCGGCTCGGTTAAGAAGCTTAGCAGTGTTGTGCGATTTTGAAAATACAGAGTTAGATTTAGTGCTTCGTGATCATTTTGTAATTGGGTACAATCCAGGTGCGGTTCAAGATCGATTGTTGGAGGAAAAAAAGAATGTTTCCTTAAAAAAAGTTGTTGAAATTGCAACGGCTAAAGCAGCTGCTCATGGTACCTCGCCAGAATTTAACCACGCTGCTGTAAAACGAGAATTGGACATCCAGTATGCGCAGGCGAAACCAAGTTCGTCGCGCAATTTCCAGAAGCAATCTACGTCAGCAGGTTCAACTACAACGCGCAGTAACTACCACGAACAAGTAAGATATCAACAACAAAAAACACTACCGGCAAAGGGCAAATGCAAGGTCTGTGGAAGGAAAAACCACAAATCAGATAAGTGTTCTTTTAGAAATTGTTTTTGTCACATTTGCAACATTAAAGGTCATTTGGCTCCCATGTGTAATAAAAAAAATAATAACAAATCTTCTAATCATTCTAATCAAAATTACTTAGAATCTGATTCAAATCAAAATTATTTAGAATCTGATTTTTCTCTGTACAATTTAGATTCAAAAACTGATCCAATAATTATTGATCTGCAAATTGATTCCAATAAGTATGCTTTCAATTTAGATACAGGATCAAGTTTTACAGTTATTCCAGAAAATTTCTTTGAACAAAATTTCAAGGCTAAAACATTGTATAAAACGGACAAAATTTTCAATTTATACAACGTAGAGCAAATAGTACCTAAAGGGTACATAGTTTGTAACATTGTTTATAATAATGTAAGCAATGAATTAAATATTTATGTTATACCAGCAGCATCTGGTCCACCTTTGCTAGGACGTGATTTTTTTAATCTGTTCAATCTCAATATTTCAAATAATTTTTATTTGGGCTTACCTGATGATTTGAAATTTCTACTAAATAAGTTTAACGAAGTTTTCGAAACAAGCCTTGGTACTTTTAATGAAGGAGTAATTTCAATTAATTTAAAAAATGAAGAAGTTTCTCCGAAATTCATTAAAGCTCGTCCGCTCCCATTCGCGATCAAGGAGAAGGTTGAAAAGGAGCTGGAACGACTTCAAAAATTGGGAGTTATTGAACCCATAGATTACAACCCCTGGGAACTCCAATAGTGCCAATTCTCAAGAGTGATGGTACAGTTGGAATTTGCGGCGATTTTAAAGTTACGGTTAATCCATTCATAGAAATAGATCAGTATCCACTACCGCGAATAGAGGAGTTATTTGTAAAATTACAAGGTGGAGTACATTTTACGAAATTGGATTTAGCTAACGCTTATACTCAAGTTTGTTTAGATGAAAAATCGAAAACTCTAGTAGCGATATCTACTCATAAGGGATTATTTAAATATAATAGAGCCCCTTTTGGGATAGCGAGCATTCCAGCCAAATTTCAAAAATTAATGGAATCACTTTTAGGGGGAGTACCGGGTGTGGCTATATTTTTGGACGACATATTAATTACGGGTCGAAATAGGCAGGAGCATTTGTCACGGTTAAATCAAGTCTTGTCAAAATTACAAGATGTTGGTCTAAAAATATCTTTAAAAAAATGCGATTTTTTTAAAAATAAAATTTCTTATTTAGGGTTTGTCATTGACCACGAGGGGCTACACACGTCGGAAGAAAAAAACTTCTGCTATAAATAATGCTCCGGTACCAGAGAATGTTACCCAACTTAAGTCGTGGTTAGGTCTAATTAATTACTATGGGAAATTTTTGCCAAATTTATCATCGCTATTGTATCCTTTGTATGAGCTACTTAAGGCCGATGTAAAATGGTTCTGGTCAGCAAAGTGTGCAAAGGTATTTACCAAAGTAAAAAAATTATTGACATCCGCCCCGGTTTTAGTACATTATGATCCGAATATGCCATTGAAACTTATTACGGACGCCTCACCGTATGGAGTTGCGGGTTTGATAGCTCATGTCATGTCTGATGGTACGCAAAAACCTATCGCGTATGCGTCAAGGACATTGACGAAGGCTGAGAAAAACTATTCTCAAATCGAAAAAGAAGGGCTTGCGATTATATTCGGTATCTGTAAATTCAATCAGTATATTTACGGCCGCGAGTTCACTTTAGTAACCGATAATAAACCCCTTACTACTATCTTTCACCCAGAGAAAGGAATACCCCAATTCTCCGCAAACCGGCTCCGCCGCTGGGCTGTAATTTTATCAAATTACAACTATAAAATCGAATTTGTTAAATCCGAGAAAAATTTAGCAGATTCATTATCACGTTTACCGGAACAATTCAATGAACACTCATGGGAAAATGTGGACATAGATTTTATACATTTTTTTGAAAAAAATGAACACTTTCCTTTAAATTTTGAAAACATAAAATCGGAAACTGAACTAGATAAAACTTTAATTACTGTTCGAAAATATGTTAAGGAAGGTTGGCCCACAAAAGTTTTTACGTTAGATTCAGAAATGAAATCTTTTTACAGAATACGGGATGAGTTAAGCATCGAAGATAATTGTTTATTGTGGAACAATAGAATTATAATTCCCACGACACTTCGGAAGGTGATATTAGAAGATCTTCATTCCTCTCATTTGGGTATCGTGAAATCAAAAAGTCTGGCTAGATCATATTTTTGGTGGCCAAATTTGAATAGAGAGATAAAAAAAATTTGTTCTACTTGTGAGAATTGTATTTGGCATAAAAAAACACCTAATAAATCAGTTTTAAACTGTTGGCCTTATCCGGAGGAAGTGTGGTCACGCTTACACTTAGATTATTTAGGTCCTTTTTTACAAAAGAATTTCTTAATTTTAGTTGATTCTTTCAGTAAATGGATAGAGGTCTTTGCAGTTCATAATATAACTTCTAAGACCACTATAGATATTTTAAGGACTACCTTTGCAAGATTTGGTCTTCCAAAACTTTTAGTTACAGATAATGCAACAAATTTTTGTTCTAATGAATTTGAATTTTTTTTAAAGCAAAATAATATTAAACACATAACGTCACCTCATTATCAACCTTCATCCAATGGAGCGGCCGAAAATGTCGTAAAGACCGTGAAAAATGCTTTAAAAAATGCTTTGGGCAAAAGTATATCTTTAGATTTGAATAAGGTTTTAAATAATTTCTTGTTTGACTACAGAAATGTAGCACACTGCACAACAGGAAAGAGTCCGGCTAGCCTTATGTTTGGGCGTAATTTACGAACACGATTTGATTCACTTTTGCCAAATAGCTTTAATGGTGACCCAAGTAACAAAGATCTAACAAATCACATCTTAGCAAAGCAAGAATTGCAAAAAATTTATCATGGTGGATCTAGAAATATAGTTTTTGAGATTAATGATAAAGTTATTGTAAAAAACTATCAAAATGTTAGTAAACCTACTTGGTGTAAGGGTGTAATTAAAACAAAATTAGGAAAGTGTGTTTACTTGGTAAACATTCCTGAATTTAATGTTGTATGGAAGCGCCACCTGAATCAAATTAAATTAATTAATCATGTAGAAGCTTCACTTCCCAACAATACAAACTCAGATGTCGCTACAAAAGAAATGACTGTGAGTGATAGAAGTGAGAACGAAAATGTTAATTTGTGCGCGAATACCGATCAAACAGATAAAGGTGAACTCTTACGACCAAAAAGGAACATTAAGCCGATTGAGCGGCTAAATTATGAATAATATTATATTTGTTGAAATAATAACATTTTCTTTTGCGGGGGGGAATATTGTAGTATACCCATTGTGGTACGCCATTGATTTATTGATGGTTCTGGTTTTTGTATGTTTAGGTTAAAAACGAAAATAGTTGTATGGGGAGTAATGAACATTCATTAAAAGTCTTAAGGTCAAGTTGGTCGATATTTTTATTCTATATCCTATCAAATTATAGGGACAGTGAATGTGCATTCTGCCATTTGTAGCATAAGATATCGCACAGTGTCACTGAAAAAATTTCATTTATTGCCAAAAAACAATGTAAAAACCCAAATAAGGAAAACTGGATCTTACAGGCACCCCCAGAAATCTCAAAATGGTTCCTTAAAAAAGAAAAAGTTAATTTTGACCTTGTTAAAGTATACGTTGAAGAGCATTTTAATCTAACTATATGTTTTCAATGCTCAGGTTTTGGTCATGTGGCTAAATACTGTGCGGAAAAGCAATGCTGTCACAAATGTGGTGGTGAGCATTTTGGCAAGGACTGTGACAAGGAAGTATTGAAATGCTGCCCGAATTGTACCAAAATGAAATTTGAGTTGAACCAGCATAGTGCACGAGATGTTCAGTGTCCAATGTATAAAAAAAGACTTGCACAATATCAAAGCCATATTAATTATTCAACTCCTCCTTTTTTATGAACAAACTAGAAGAGAACAAACACGTCATCAGTATAAAGAACACAACAAGTATTATACATCAAAATCTGCAGTCAATCGGAAACGCAGTTGACAGGATAAACGAAATGGTGAAGGCTCATAATGACTGTAAGATACTTTGTGTTACTGAACACTGGAAAACAGAAGGTCAACTTAGAAACATGGGAATAAATGATTTTAAATTAATATCCATGTTTTGTCGTGAGAATGGGTTCGGAGGTTCGGCAGTGTACATTAAAAATGGCGTGAAATGTAAAGTTCGAGCAAAGCTGAATAAGCTATCTGTAAGTGGCGATTTCGAATGTGCAGCTGTAGAATGTGAACTTGGTAAGGTACAAGTTTTGATTGCATCAATTTATAGACCACCCTCCGGAGATTTAGGTATTTTTTTGGACAAAATTGAACAACTTTTAGTTAGTATTTTTTATGAAAAAAAGCAATTTTTATAGTAGGTGATTTAAATATTGGAATGCTCAAAGAAAATAAAACAGGAACTGAACTTCTTTCACTAATGAAATCCTTTAATTTAGTTCAAACCATTTTTGAAAACACTCAGAATGAATGTATAGATAATATATTCACAAATTCAGATTTTTTACAAACTAAAACATTTGAGCATTTTATTTCCGACCATACTGCACAGAAAATCATTTTAAAAACTGACCAAGATAAAAATAATGAATTAAGACACAAACGCATTTTTTCAGAGGAAAATAAAAATTATTTTTTCTACTACCGTGTGTAAAGTAGGTAATTTAGACACATTTTCGAGTGCGTAAAACTTTATTTTACGCACTAGTGCGTAAAGAGTTTTACTTTACGCACTAGTGCGTAAAGAAAAAAATCCAATATGTATGTAGTTATAGATATCTAGTCTTATAAAAATATAGGTATGATAAACGGATATTAAATCTAAGTTTTTTCATAAATTGGAGATAGAAACCTATAGAATTCGGTAAAGTAACCTAATGATTATTGCTAAGTAATTATTGAGTACCTACTGGAAATAATACGGTAAATAGGTATAAGTTGGCGGTGAGTGACTGACATTTCTTTGTGAATTGAATCTGACATTGAAAATTTAAATTGAGATCTTCCGACTATACCTAGAGTAAGCAATTGTATTTTATATTTAGGAATTGAATATTTTTAGAAAACTATGATGTTATTTTAGATTATTATAAAAAGACTCTTCTAAAGAAAAATTTTACTTACTTTACGCACTAGTGCGTAAAGTATGTTTCTTTACGCACTAGTGCGTAAAGAAAATTACTATTAAACTTTTGTATTTTAATTAAATATTCGCTAGTAGAAAAAATATTGTATGCAATTCGTGTGTAAAGACCTTTTTTTCGACTCATGTGATTGTCGCATTCGCCTGCGGCTCATGCGACAATATTCACATTCGTCAAAAAAAAGGCTACTTTACATAAATAACTATTCTGGGTAGTTTACGAGAGCAAGACTGGTTAGCGGTTTATGATGTTGAAAAAAGTGATATTAACAAGCAATGGAATGTCTTCATGGATAGTTTTAAAGTTATATTTAATCAGCATTTCCCTCTAAAATTAAGTGGTAAAAACCCAAATAGCCCTGGACTTATAGAATGTAAGCGAAGGTTAGATATTTTTTTGTCATTGTCAAGGAGCAATCAAATGTATAAAGATGTTTTTGTACAACTGTCATTAAAAGTGACACTTTTAATGATAGCAAACAATGTTAAAAACGATTGTTTACATAGCAGCGTGTTAAAAATACTTTTAACACTAGTGTTAAAAATATTTTTAGCACGCTGCTATGTAAACGTCTGCCATTCACAACAATCTTTTGATTATTTGAATACTAAAAGTCATTTTGAATTTATTGTCATTGCAAATTCGCTCGTTTCATTATCAAAATAGGGAAGTTGTACAAAAAACATTGTATGGTATTTGTGTTAAAAGTGATTTTATTTTGTTCGTGAAATTGTTCAATTCGCTCCGCTCATTTCACAAACGTTTTCACTCACAAAATAAAACCTCACTTTTAACACTCATATCATAAATAACTATTATGACAGTGAGAAGAGAATGTATGACCAACTTTTAATCAAATCGCGCGCAAAAAAATATGAGGACAGGGTGAAAAACTCAGATAACAAAACAAAATGCATGTGGACCATATGCAAAGAAATTAATGGAGAAGATAAAAGTTTCTCAGAAATTGGGTTAGAGGGGGATCCTGTATTGATCGCTAAACAGTATAATGAACATTTACTTTCTATTATTCCAAAACTTCTGACTAATTTGATCGATATACCGTTTACTTCTCATATGTCACAAAATGACAAATCCATGTTTTTAACTCCGGTAACACCAGACGAAATTTACAGAATTGCAAAAAATATAAAAAACAAACATAGTAGCGGTATTGATGACATTCCAACTAGTATTGTAAAGATATCCGTTTTTGAATTGCAAGATGTTTTGTGCTATCTGATAAATAACTCATTTACGTATGGTATTTTTCCTGAAAATTTAAAAATTGCACTAATCAAACCCCTACATAAAAAAGGAGATCCCGAAGTTCTTGACAATTATAGACCTAGAGAAGGGCGAGTTGGCACTGGGAATGCTTTTGGATTTGTCCAAGGCTTATGATTGTCTTGATCGGGCTTATATAGGCTTATTGAAAAGTTAGAAATGTATGGAATAAGGGGAGTTGTAAAAAAATGGTTTATATCGTACGTGAATGATAGGAAGCAAACAGTAGCAATTACAAAGAGGGGGAACACCTGTAAATCAGAAATAATGCCCAATAACATAGGTGTCGCACAGGGAAGTATCTTGGGACCAATCCTATTCATATTATATGTCAATGACCTCTTTCTTATAGCCACCCAATCGTATCAACATGTTGTTAAGTATGCCGATGATACTAATTTAATTGTCGGCAGCAAGGACATACAAGACATTTTAACAAAGGCTAACCATTTGTTCACCCTTGCAACAGAATGGTTTGAAAAAAATAAATTAGTTTTAAACAAAGACAAAACAAATATCTTACTTTTTAGAACAACACATGCAACAGTCACAAAGCCATCTGTAATAGATATTAACAATAAAGAACTAGTTTTTTCTGAAGACGCAAAGTTTTTAGGTATTTATATAAATGAATTTTTTGATTGATCTTTTCATATAAATAGTGTGAAAAAAAAACTCAATACAATTTGTTATGGAATTCGGGTCCTTGGCAGGTATATGAATGAGAGCACTCTTAAGATAATGTATTAAGCAAATTTTGAATCTGTGTTAAAATTCGGGATTATTTTTTGGGGAAGGCACAGCTTAGCGCAGGACATTTTCGTTGTTCAGAAGCGAATAATAAGAGTTATTAGAAATATGGAGTATAATGAAACGTGTAGAAATGTTTTTAGAACTCTTGGAATAATGACATTTTGGGCCGTTTATATTTATGAATGCTTAATGTTTTTGTTTAAAAATAAAAAATTATTTGATTTAAGACCGAAGACTCATGGATATAATACAAGAACATTGAATGTTAGTTACCCAATACATAGACTGACGCTTACCGAAAAGTGCCCACATTATATGTGTCTAAGGCTTTTTAATTGTCTGCCTGATAAAATAAAAGAAATTGGTTCACAAAAAATGTTTAAGAACAAGATTAGAAAAATGTTAATAAATTTGGAACCTTATACGTTGCAAGATTTTATTAGTGTTTAATGTATACGGTACTTTTTTGTTTTTGGTTAAGTATTGAGTTTTTTGTTTGTATGACGTCATTTCACTTTATGTTTACTTGTAATTATAATCTGAAATAAAGCAGTTTATTATTATTATTATTATTATGTTTTGAAGAACAGAAGGAGCAAGTTGCAATTGGATTAGCTTCTCGTGAATTAGCCTCTATGATTATGACAAAAACCCATATCAACATCGACGATGTTTATCATGATTTGATTTCCTTTGGAAGACTTAATAACGAAAGAAGAAACCGACACACTAGTGGAGAGCAACCCAAACCATTAACATCAGGAGTTAGTAATGTTACAAGCAGAACTAAGAATATATTAGCACCAAAAATTGAGACAGTGAAGCAGAAGTGTTTTAATTGCAATGGGGATGGACATTATGCAACTTCATTTAACAAACCAAAACGAGAAAAGGGATCATGTCTCACTTGTGGTAAGATGGGGCATATATTTAACGAACGTCCAGAGAAGGCACATCGATCTACTCATGTGGTACAACAAGGTAATCCTTATGTAGTTTCTTTCGATTTTTTACTGATTAAAGATGATAATTGCTCATGTAAATATAGTTTAGTTGCACTAATTGACTCAGGAAGTCCTATAAGTTTAATTAAAGAAAAATATGTTCTTTTTTATGATGAACATGTTAATGACAATTATAATTTTAGTGGTATTAATGGCAGTACAGTGGATGTTTTAGGCATTTTTAAAAAAGAAATTGTAATCCATGAAATTACAATTGATGTTAAGTTTTATGTTGTGACTGACACAACAATGTCTTATGCATCCATTTTGGGCAGAGACTTTTTAGCGACACGTGATTTAGAAATAGTTTTAAGTGATACAGTTAAAATTACAAAAATATCTGAAAATATTCTAAATGACAAAACTTTAGACAATGAAACTAATTTCATTAATGAAATAATGCAATTAGATTATTTTGAGGATGGTGAGTTGGAGTCGGAGAAGCTGGACATCAATCAAATGACTTCTTATGAAACTCAGCTAAAACTAAAGACTTTGTACGAAACTGATAATAAGATCAAATTAGACACTGACTTAGTAGAAAATGATTTTGAAATGCACATTGTTTGAAAAAATATTCAACCAATCACTTTTAGGCCTAGACGGTTATCTTTTCAAGAAAAAGAAAAATTACGTGACATACTTGACGACTTATAAACAACACATAATTCAAGAAAGTAGCTCTCCTTATGCCAGCCCCATTGTTATGATTTCAAAGAAAAATCGAAGTGAATATCGACTTTGTGTAGATTACCGGACACTTAATGACATTACTGTTAAGGATAACTACCCTACTCCTCTTATTGATGATCATCTCGACATGTTGAAAGACAAAAATTATTACTCTACATTAGACTTGAAAAGTGGATTTCACCATATTAAGATGGCTGAAGATAGTATTCAGTATACCTCTTTTGTAACACCACTGGGCCAATTTTAGTACTAACGGTTACTATTTGGACTTACTAACGGCCCTAGAGTGTTTCAACCTTTTATTAACAAAATTTTCAGTTCACTAGTTGGAGAAAACAAAATATTACTGTACTTAGACGATATACTGATAGCGACAAACAATATTTCTGAACATTTTTACATTTTAAAGCAAGTCTTCATATTAGCCAGACAAAATTCGTTATATTTCGACTAGATAAATGTATGTAAATTTCTGTATAATCATTGTATTTATTTAGGTTACTTAGATGACAAAGATGGAATACGTCCTGACCCTGAAAATATACAGGTACTTTCGTCATATCCCATACCAAAAAACTCCAAAGAAGTTTATCGTTTCATAGGACTAGCTAGTTACTTCAGACGTTTTATACAAAGTTTTTCATTAATAGCCAAGCCATTATACAGTTTATTGAAAGATAATGTTGAATTTAGGTTTGAACAAGATGAGATGAAACATTAAAAAAGGTAGAACGTGTCGCGGGACACACGGTAAAAACTTTAGTTGTTTTTAAACAAAAATTATGAAATACATCTGACGTTATAGATAAACAATTTGCATATTCCTCGGTGGTCGAGTAGTAAGTAAACCAGACTGTCACGCGGTAGACCCGAGTTTGATTCCCCGTGAAGAAGTTTTTTTTTAATTGTTAATTTTATTTTTAAATAATTATTCTGCTTGATATTAATAACGACAACAGGTAGACGTTTGAAATATTTAGCAGAATATTCATTATTATAGATAATAGTACGGTACCCTTCATGAGGGAGTCCGACTGGCAACATCTACTTATAACAGCATCGTATATTTAGAAAGGGAAACCGTAGCATTATACAAATTGGACATTCAAGAACTGTACGTTTACCACAAAAAAATTAGTGGAAACATAAAATTGAATTGTTAAATTTTTAATCTGAAGTTATATTACAGTTTATAGAAATTTTTATTTTCTAGATTTTTTCTTAAGTGGGTCGTAGAAAAAATATGCTGTTCGACTCGTGTGGATTGTCCATATCGCACTTGAACGATTGAGCACTCCGCCTACGGCGTCGTGCTCAAACTTCGTCCTCGTGCGATATGGCCATCATATCCACAATAGTTGCACAAACTACTATTTCTATTAAAATATGCCCTTTTACATTTAAAAACAACCTGCCAAATTTCAAATCAATTTATCCATCCATTTAAAAGTTATCGAATTAAAACATTCAAGTTTTCAAAATTTCAACACCCTGTATTTCGAAAAGTAAATGTGCTAGACCCCTTAATCCTCATATCATTTTGTCCAATTTTACTAGAGGAATCTACATGCAAACGTTGTAATTACTCTTAACGTTCGAGATGCTTATACCATTTTTTGCGCGATCGTATTGGAATAAATTCCGAATAAAATAATTTAAATTTCTTCGAAATGAACGAAATGTCAAGAGTGACATTTATACTTCTCGATCAGTTTAAAATATATTTTGCATTTTGGTGAAATTTTCAACGTCTGAACGGTAAGTAATTCACTTACCGACGTGTTAAACTTAGAAACCAGTAAACACAACCTACCGTCCTGACAACCGATACTGTAAATAAACAAAAAAGATCAATCGCGCAAAAAAATTATGGCAATAATAGTAAAAATTTATCCGAACAAATTCAAGTAGATCACCAGCACTGCGAATACCAGCTTTGCATAGAATTTCAATGTAGCATCGGTGGCTCAGTGGTAGAATGCTCGCCTGCTATGCGGGCGGCCCGGGTTCAATTCCCGGCCGAAGCATATGAATCGCTGCTTCGTAAACGAGTGAGAGACTCAGGAGAGAGCACACGCATAGATAACATAACACTGATAGATGGGAATCTGACCCGTGGCGCTTCATATGATGAATAATTAATTTTACCAGTGGCGCCACCTTACGGGTCGGAGAATGAAACTCTAACACATTTGACATGGTTCTGATTTCCACTAACAGTGGAAAAAGAAGATCCCTGTAAATTTACAGTTTTTCGCGGCTGGCGCCATATTCAAAATTACTGTGATTATATTGCAAATTGGCAATATATGGTCCATTTTTTGAAATTTCATTCAAAGTAACTCAAAATTTTGATTGATATCACAATAATAACAATCAAATAGTCAAGTTAAATTAAATGAAATGTCAAAAATGGAGTGGGAAAAATATAGCAACAATCATCAAGTTTATATATTTTATTCAAAAAAAAGTACACAGCAAATAAAACGTTTTTTACATCTTTTAATGACAAACAGGAAGAACAATAAATGTAGTAAATTATTTTGAATCGCATACGGTTTGAGGTAAAACGATTTTTTTAGGTAAGAAGCATTAATAACAGTGATCAGGGAAAGATGCAAAGTACAACAAATAGTGGAACAGTGACCCTCTCACCAAGTCGACTGTTGGTGTGGTACCTTCACAAAAACCAAAAAATATGGGTTGCTTCCAAGGTTTACGAATACCTTTTGCCATGAATACTAGGGCGTGGTCAGCAAACTGTAACCTTCGCTTCCCAACACCTAAGTCCACAAACCCATCTACAGAATGTGTTTTCAGATTATATTTTAAATGAGGATGGAGAGAAATTTCATCAAACATTAAAACACAATACCTGTCCTCCTCCCCCAGCTTACTGACCTGGATCTTTAAATGTGTGAAAATGTGTTCATTTACACCTGATAAAAAGGATACACTATTCAGGATTTTGTTTAAAGATTTCCGGGATGGTAAGCTGAAAAACTTGGACAGGAAGCGATATGCTCGGGCGCTTTTCTTGTACAATGACAGTGCAAACAATTTGTCATCTTGGCAGAACCTACGCCCCTTGAGCTTCATACGCAAATTTTTCAGATTTGATTCAAAAAAATTGAGGTCCTCTTTCGAGTAATTACCCAAGATGTTCACTAGCCCTTCCTTTTCAGTAACTAGTTTCACAAAATGTTTTATATCTTTTTGATCAACATTTTTTGCTCTAAGGCGCTTTATGTGGGTCACTGTCTTGTAAAAATCTTTTTTTGTTGCAAAAAACTCTCCATTAATTCCCTTAAATATGTTTTGGTTGGTGTTGTCACCTTTCCAACTGGGTAATAAAAACAGATTCTTTCTTCGCATCTACAGAAACTTTGTATAAGTTAAATTATCATTATTAATTATCAAACTTACAACAATAAATACCTTTATTTTGCTGAAGAGCTGTTACCTGTGAGGGTACCATAGTGAGAAACAAAAAATCAGATCCCTCCTTTGGATTGTAATCTAAAAAAATACTCCAATATAATAACATTCAATAAATATATGTACAAAAAAATTTACTTACCAGGCAAAAACAGGGATGGCAAAGAAAACCTTTTCAATACCATGCCCTCGCCTTTTTCTACTCTAACAAAGCAGTTCTGGTCAAAGTGACGAGGGCATATTCTCCAATTTTTGTGCCCTGTTAAATCCAAAAAGAGGTTTCCACTTCTCTCCAGCCAAACCGAACGTTGTTCTTCATGGCTCGGAAGTTTAAAGCTGTATAAAAGAGTAACTACTTCAATATTTTGTCACTTTTCAGTTAAATAAACATGTTCTATATTATAAAAAAAAACTTACCGGGTGCACCTCACAGTACAGTCCTTAACTATACATTTTGTTGCCATTGTCTATGTATAAAAAAGTCCACACTAAACTAAACTAACACACCGACCTTAACAAAATATTATATATATACAAGAACTTGGAAAAACTATTTGGACTTATATTTAAACCAAATGGTAATCTTGTATA
>CAJUYI010002135.1:0-13613 GCA_910591695.1 Galerucella pusilla
TCACTTAACACCTGCAACTTGTCACCTGACACTTATCCCCTGTCGCCGGCCACCTACCACCTGACACCTGACACCTGGAAGTACTGGAAGTATAATTGCGGCCTAACGACTGTTGGCGTGCGAAGTGGCGCTTACAAATCTTCAAACTTGATTTCAAGCGAAAACAAATTTTTGTCGCTTATGTTATTATGGTTATTCGATGCGCAATTTCAAGAAGAATTCTTTTTTTTTTTTTTTTATTTTCATTCAGTCGCATCAACCTCTAGGGTTATTAGCGACAATATAATTATTCTATATTACAATTGGGATAAAATATTCATGTCTTTGAGATAGGTTATTAAATTTTGGACATTACAATTTACACCGAGTACTACATCTAATTTATTGCTAATATTATTTTTTATCCTTGCTTGATTGAAAATTGGGCATTCTACTAGGATGTGTTTAACAGTTAATTGGCAATTACATAGATCACACTGTGGAGGTTCAGTTTTTTTAATAATATAACTGTGAGTGATGTTGGTATGTCCTAATCGGAGTCTTGATAATATTACTTGTGATGCTCTATCAAAATTTGTATAGGGCCGAGTCTATGAAAATCTCATTTTGGAATTTTTTTTCGTTCACGCTTTTTTGTCGAGGCGACGTCGATATGTGAAGCAATAACTTCCCTCCACGATTTTATTCCGAATATACTCCATACGAATATTGAGCCAAATATTATTTTCATTGGAATTCAAGTTTTTGGGACGAATTAGACATGTCACGCTTTGGATACAACCGTAGGTCAATATTTCAAAGATACACCTTTTTACATGACACATGAAATTTCAATTGATCATCATTTTCCGACGTTTGGTCTGTAGTCTGCTATATTGTGTAATAAGTCACAGCAACATGTGTTGGGAATTTGCCAATATACAGGGTGTATCTAAATCCATGCGAAAAAATTCAGTAGGTGATTGCTCGTATGCAATTAGGATGGGTCTTTCTTATACCAAAATTTCCTCGGCCCACACCCTTCTGAGATATCACCCTTAAAAGGTGGTGACTGGAATTGAATTTTCATTTTTATTTCCAGTGGAGCTAAAAAATCAAAATTCTGTAATTTTTGTATGTAGTTTTCATACGCTTATTTGAGCCGCTCTAAAAGGACCCGGACTTCTACTACTCTATGAAGACCTAGCATACAATACATGGCGATCCTGCAAACAGATGGTAGAGGCAATTAGAGGCAAGTAGAGGTAATTGGAGGCAAACTAAAGACAACTAAGAAGCATATGGTAACATGGGAGGCAGAGCGACGAAGCTAGAGGTGCATAAGAATAGAGTCGTTAACAGTAATTTTATTGTACAAGAAGAGGAGATGAAAGTCGAGTTTGATTGATCTGTATATGAGACCTACAGAAAAAATATGAAGAGAGAAATAAAAAGAAGTCTACAACAGTACGTTGAATCTCTAGAATAGGTGAGGAATTTTTTTGTAAACCTCAAGGTTATATTTTGTTTATGTGTATGATTGGTATTCCATTCCATTTTTCCTCTCACATGATTATTTTCAAATATTTTTAAATTAGGTAATAAAATTAAATACTCTTATGATTAAGTGAGTGAATTTAGTAATTGTAAGTGTCCCAAATTATTGTAATTTTATTTTCAAATGTCCGTAAGCGACGAGAGCTCAGTGACATGAGATAAATTTCAAAATAGATTAAATTCTATTTTAGTGGAGATAGTAGAGCATAGTTAAAGGGTTTCGAAGGGAAAGTTTCCTGAAAATCAAGATCAGTAAATTAGCTTGAATAATTTAATGAATCCAAATATATTTTATATAAATATTGTAATATTTTAATTTGAGTGATGTATTTTTTATTTTTAGATTTTTATTATTCTGTTATATTTTATTATTATTTATTTTGGGCGCCTTTATTTTTCAAAAAATTGGTATAGTTACTTTAAATTTTTGTTTGAAGAATTCGGCTAGCTATTAAAAAAAAACAATTTTGACTCTCTCTCCCAAGTTGCGGTTCCCTCAATTAAAGTCTGATCAAATGATTTTAATAGTTTTTGAAAAACGTTTAATATATAATTTTTATGTATTTTAATAAATTTAAAAAAACAAACTTTGAAGAATTATTTCCCTACTTTATAAACCTTACCTTTTTTATTAAAAACTCTATTTTCTCTTATTATCCTCAGCAACTGAATATTCCGTTTCCTTATCCTTTTATTATTTAATGATTTTATTATTACCTACCCTTTATTATTATCTTAAAATTCACGTCTCCCTCGTAATACAAATAGAATGATTCGAAACTTGAAACTTTGAACATGCGCACAGACTTTATCATGTGTTGTTTTAGAATGGCATCACGTGAAAAGGAATTGTTTAATTGCTTTGGATTATCTGAATTATTAAGGTAAGCTTCCTTTTTATTTATAACTACTAATATTAAAAAACTTAACTAACTTATTATATAAGAAATATGCAATTGCGACATGAATGTTTTTACGATGAATAAATGTATAGGTTATCTATTTTCAGGAACTTGATTCTAATAAATCCTCTTCTCTGCTATGTGGGATATAAATTAATTGGAATTGATTGTTGATTTCATACACACTATTATAGAAAGTAAACTGAACTTTCTCAGGAACAAGCTGCATGCAATATCCTTTGAAATTTCTGGGATGCTATCTCCAGTCAAGGTTAAATATAGGTTATAACAAAGCTTACCGCTTTCTAGAAGATAATCAAATGATGAGATCTCTTACACGGTTAGTATTCTTTGTTTTTCTATTAGTTTGGTATGATTTTGAGGCACTTTACTTTATATTTTTCAGTTTTTGATTTTTCTTTTTAAATTTCTGCACCTTCTCCCTTCTTGTTCCAAAATCAACAACTTTCAATTTTGTTTGTTTGTTTATTCTTTCACAGGCGACTTTCCCTGTGATCTCATTGTCTTAGTGTCATTTTTAATTGACTTCTATGGATATAAAGCTCCTTTCACATGTTCATTATATCAATGTTCCTTATTAACTACAGTTTTTTTAATCGGTTGATTCATTTCGCGATTAATCACTGTCACTTCACTGAATTTTGAGATGAGTTACATAAATCTAATTTAACTATACTATCTATTACATTCTACCTAACATGTATCAATTATAAGATTATTTACTTAGGGTTTATAAAGATATTTTATGTTTATTATTTATTTGTTTTAAATTGTTCTCTTTTTAAATTTAAATTGATTTCTTTCGAAATTATTCCTATTCAGGGTGAATTGATTATTACATGGTTATTTTCTTTAATTACAGATTCTTCGCCTTAAATTGGATTCACCTGCTTTCAGATCATCAAAATTGCTCCAAGCATGAATGAGTTTTTCAATTAAGCAAGTAAAATCTTACCTAGTGAATTCAATGGTGATTCGAGTAAGCTAACATATATCCTAAACTCGGTGAATTTATAACAAATTTACGCAGCAGACCATGAGGCTAATGCTGTGTTATTTGTGGAAACTATGCTGACTGGAAAGGCTAGGAGTCTAGTTACCACGGAAAATTCGTTGGTAGAAATTATATAAACCTCAAAAAAGGGGTTTGAAAGGGAATAGTGCTAAAGGTCGGATATGCTTCAGAAATCCGGCAGATCAGTCACAGGCTGCATATTTGGCAAAAGACTGGCCAATTCATTTGGCAACTAAATATACAACAGAGACATCTGATAAGCAACGCTACCTCCGAACGCATAAAAACCGTCATGGCGGTGGGAAATTTCACAACGCCACAAGAAGTAGTGTCCATCGATATGGGGGACAACCAATCATCAGGAAGTTTTCTGCACTTTAAAGTCGACAGAAATAGGTTTTCGTCAGGAAACAGGTATTTCCCACAACAGAAACATACTTATGCTTGTAATAAGGGGAAGAAAAATTTCCATGTGAGGAAATATATAATGATAATAGGAAATTTCAGGAAAATCAAGGAAAAAAGAGATTCCATGGAGATAAAGGTAGATCGAATGAATCAGGGTAAAAACACAATTATAGGTTCAATCAGTATAAAAACGTGAGCATTTAGATGTAAAATAGATATATTCACATAGTTTAAGATGTATTCAACAGTGATTACACAAGTGGTGGTGAGTTAATTTCAACTAGATGCACGAATCTTCGTTGCAATGGAAATCTAACGAGTGGACGAAGTCCACGAGTGGGATTTCCTAATGGCAATAAAGACGAGAGCTAATCTAATCTAAATTATTACCACGAATGTTACTCGGATTATTTTTTATTGCTTATAACTATTTTTATTAAACAGGTTAACTGACAGCAAATTTTCAACGTCAAATGAAAATGACAGTGACAAATGTCCGGTACTCAATGGCTTACGCATTCATTCGAACGAAAATCCAATCAAACAGCGTGAGAAAATTATCAACAGTTATTTCACAAGTGGTGGTAATTTTTTGATAATTTTAACTAGATGCACGAATTTTTGTGGCTATGGAAATCTCGCGAGTGGACGAAGTCCACGAGTGAGAATCCCCAATAAATACGAGTTGAAATCATTAAAAAATATATCACTACGAATGGAATTCGGCATGATTATTTCTTGAACTATTCAGCTAGATGTAAGTATCTTTATTAAACAGGTTAACTGGCAGCAAATTCTCAAATGGACAAATGTCCGGTACCCAATGGCTCACGCATTCATTCAAACTAAGATCCAATCAAACAGCGTGAAAAAATTACGGAAGTTATCACACAAGTGCATCAAAATTACCGATATTTTTTTATGAAAGCATGTTGTCTAATAACTTCATGAGTTCATTTTCATATTGTGTCTTTTAACAAAATATGAGAATAACCGAATGCAGTTTTCACTAAAAACATGCTTGAATAAAAAATTATCAGGTTTATTTTGATACACGAGTGTAATTCGGTAGAATATTTCTCTAATAGGAGAAAAAAAATATTATATTTTTGGTTTACTTGCGGTCACTTTTCCTTGGATAGAACTTGAAGAATCTTGTCCAAATCGCGACATTCCAACGAATTTTAAAATCTGGCATATATGTCACAATGACAAATAATGCGCAATTTTAACATTCGTTACAATAGTTACGGACCTACAGGGCAATTTTCGATAGCTAGCGGGATCTTTTCGATAGTTAGTGGCATCTTTCCGATAGTTAGCGGCATCTTTTCGATAGTTCGTGGCATCTTTTCGATAGTTAGCGACATCTTATCGCGATTCCGTGATCCCGCTTCATATGGGATTTTCAATGCAGGAGGGTGATATTCGCTGTATTTTGTTACCGACAAATTATCAGTAGTAATACCTTTAGGGTCCTGATAATACCGAGATAATTTTGTCATAGAGAATGCCGAAAGCGTCTTGCTTGATCCAAGGCCACAGGCCGAGGGGCTATTATCCTTGAGCAACACACTTGAAGAAATCTCTATGAAAAATTTTTGAATATTTATCAAGGCCTGAGGAGTATTCGATAAGATAATTTTTTACTTTGTAGATATGTATCAAAAAATTGATTGTGAATCTTACGTTCAATAATTTTCAATAGAAAATTTATTAGTTTTAATCGAACAAATATAATCATTTTTATCTAAAACTACAGTGGTGAAAAGTACAATTGGTAGATTAATTAATTCGTTAGATTCATTACCAATTCTTCGCGAAATTTTTTAACCAGTTGTCAGTTTGACGTTTAATTAATTTTTAATAAAAAATGAACACCAAACTGAAAACATCACATGTAAGGTATTATCGCTATAATCCAGGGGTGATTGGATGAAATTTGACACCTGCCCTGAAATTAAGTAATTTGATTGGTTACTATATTTAGTGAAAAATCATCAGTGTAATTTTGATGCTATAGGTCGATTTGAATTTTTTTCTCACTACGATTGGTTGACAGGATCGCCTTATAATGCAGAACACTTCCTGTTGACTGATTGTTTCCCACATTGATGGAAACCAGTTTTGTCATCACCTCTTGCGGTGTCGTAAAATTTCCAGCTGCTATAACGGTTTTTATCCGTTCTGATGCTGTGTTGTCTATCAATGATTTTTCTGCTGCTTCTGTAGTATACTTTGTTGCTAAGTGTACTGGCATTCCTTCTGCCAAATACGCGGCTTGTAAATTTTCGGTCAGTTTGTCCATTTCGGAAGCATATCCGACAAGATGTTTATTATTTTGACTTAGTTTGCTTAGTTTAGCACTTACCAAACTAGCACTGTCTCCTCTGAGTCCTTTCGTATCGACTATTTCTCTCACAGAATTCTCCGTTGTAATCAGAACCCTGGCTTTTCCAGTCAATCTTGTTTTCACGAATAACACAGCATTACTCTCATGTTCTGCTGCGTATACTTGTAGTAGGCTAGCCGCATCTACAAAAGACTGTAGTTTGCTTGTATCGCCATTAAACTCATTTGGTAATACTTTACCAGCTGAATTGAAAAAATTACTCATACTTAATGCCATTTTATCCTTTTCATCCTTGCTCATTGCTTCTAATAATTAATTAATTAAATTATTACGTGTAATTAATTGAGACGGAACTTTATACCGACAATCTAACACTTGAAATGCTTTCTCTACCTTATCTCTGATTTTGTCAAAATATAAAATACATGTACTCTGCTGATCCTCATCTAACTTATCCCAATTCTTATTTATGAAACTAGAGAAATTATTAAATGAATCACACAACTTATTTATTATATCTATATGACTTTCTAAACTTTTAGGAACCTCCTTTTTTAACACTCGCTTACTATTCTTACGTACATCTTCTAAAATTAAATTCAATCTAATCTCAAATAGATCCCACGTTACTGCATCTCCATCACTCGAAGACATTTAAAATTAATTGATTCATTATCAATGAAAGGTAATTCAAATAAAATATCAAATACTAACACAAAACAGAATATGTTGGAATCCGCTTAAGTTTTAATTTTAATTATTTTCCTGCGAGGTTGACAACCCAAACAACAAGCTTTTGTAGTCGTGGTGGTTATTTTATGCTCGCGTTTAATAAGAGATTTATAACAATTTTACGATTCATTCCATCGACAGCACTTAATTGAACACGAGTCAGTTTTTGATAATTTTTATTTACCTGTGAGTTGTTTGCGTTATAAAAAATAGACTGCAAGTGATGGTACTTGAAGCTGCGTTGGAGAGAGCTCTCTGAGGGTGTGTGTCGACGAGATATCTGCTGAGGTGAGTAAATCTCTATTCGTTTACCGGTCTTTTTTTGTATAATCGCTAATTTGGCAACTTAAATTGAAACCCGATTTCAGACAGGTTTTTTGGGTAAATTGTACAGTCCTTAAACTTAACTCTCTTCATAAGAGCTCTCGAAGAAGAGATCCATAACATCGGATCGTACATTGGTTCTTCGAAGTTCGGATTCGTCTGATTTACCTTTTAAAATTGTTTGATTTTCGGTTTTGAAGAAATTAAACTTCAATGTTCAATTGTTCAATATCTTGGGGTGGCTTGTTATCCTCGCTGGAATGTATTGCTAGTTTACAATTGATATTTTTAGTGAAACTTGCGATGTAATTAAGGTCCAAAAAATATTGCGTAGTTTTTTTTCGATTTTTGTTGTAAATTTTGGTCAGTAGTGGTGACCTTGAATTTAACCAGTTTTGGAATCCGAATCAAATAGGTTCTGATTTTGAATTTTTAATTATTATCATTACTTGATGAGGATTTTTTTCTGGAATTTCTTTAATTTAAATAAAGATCACTAAACGTACATTCATCAACAATTTTTTGCAGGTTTATAAATAAATCACTTTGGTTTTCTTATGCCAGTGGCAGCTTGACAAGGGGACGTGGATTTAATTTTATTTCCTGTTAAATATTGAGCTTCCTGCTTTATAATTTGAAATTTGTATGTTGTATATGATTGGTTACACTTTTCCGCACGCATTACAAGTTTAATTTAGGTGCAATAAAATTTATTTTCTGTTAAATATTGCCATTTTTTATTTATTTGGGTACAATAGCTGATAAATTAAGAAAATATACTTTACAAAGAAGAACCGCTTTAAGCGATTTAGAAGCTTTGTTGCGCTTATCGAATGCAGCTGCTACTGAATTAAGTAAGCAATCGCTCATTCGTATTCGGTATTCAGAGCTAGATGATATTTTAAAGAGCCTCAACAAACATCATCAAAGCATTTTTACCACTTTGTTGAGCGCTGATGCTACTGAAGCCCAATTAGAATCTGAGGAAATTATTCGTGGACAATACATAAATGATTATTATCAAATAAAAGCTAATTTTGCGGATCTTTTTGAAGATGAAGACACTAAGAGTCAGATTGTCGTCCCTCAAGCGGTACAACAAGTTAGTAATGTGCGGTCCTCAATTAGAACTTATTAAATTTCCAGGTGATTTCACTTCGGCGATTACCTTCTTCGATTTATTTGACGCGCTCGTACACAATCGACCTAATATCGATGCCACTGAGAAGTTAAGTTAAGTTAAGACTCGGCAACGTTTTGACTTATTACATGGGTCTGGTGAAATGTCCACTTTCAATGATTTATCTGATTTTCTAGAAAGACAGTGCATTTCTTTCGACTCATATTCTCTGTCAACATGCCCTACTCAGAATTTTGGTAGAAAATATAAATCCTTGCCTGCTAAACAAAATTTAAATAAAAGTGTTCCCAAATCTAGTAATCGATATAGTTTTTTCTCGAAGCCGAATACAGTGACTTGTACGTTATGTAACGCAAGTCACCACTTGCAAACGTGTTCTTTATTTTTCAATAAATCTCCTTATGAACGTTATAACTTCTGTGAAAAATCGGGTCTTTGTTTTAAATGTTTGGAAAAGCATTATTCGCAAGAAAATTGTTTACAGATACTAGGATGATTATAGAACCAACTATGAAGGCACCTTCTCAAGAACCGCCAATAGAAGACAAAAGGCAAGCATTTTGGAAGGAAAACAGTTTCGAGAAACAAGTATTCACAGGTCAACAGTAATGAGTGTTTGAGCTGATTGAAAATGTTGATCAATAAACAATACATTATTGATGATAGTTATATCTCCTCAAGATTTACTATATTATCTTTGTGAACTACCATTTGATGATAGCATGCCAGTTTTATTACTGTTTTATCACTGTTCACTTTTTTTTGCCTTTTACATCATTTTGATTATTTTTGCAATACACAGTGTTCGTATTTCTCTGTTATTCAATATGAACAAAGAAATGGTCACTATTTCTCTATTTGTTCTTTAAACATACATTTTTAACTGTATCATAGGCATCCTTAGAATGTTTTCTCTACCTTACTACCTCACAGCACATGTTCAGCCTTTTTTAAATTATTAACTCAATTCTATTTCTAAATTATTGAATTGTTACTAAGCTCTTATATTGTTTCTTTCTGTTCGTTATTGAAATACATGGGAAACTATGATTTCATTGTGTTGTTTTTAATAATGAATAAAAATACATGAACTGGTTGATTTTTGTTCAATTTTTTCTTCTCCATACATTATATGATGCATCGGTGATAAGACTCGCAGAAATACACCGACGTTGAAAGACCAAATAAAAAATAAAATACAGTGCTATTCAAAAGTCCCCTCCCCCTCGTATCTTTTGAACGGCTACACTTACATTAATAAAATATCGAGGGTGGGAATAAAGTGTTGTTAACTTCCTTACGAATGGTAACAGGTGACGTAATAGTGATAGATGACGTCACAGTGCCACTCTGGCCGATAATTTCAAATAGGACCTTATGGCAAGTGATATCTCGTTTGGAAGGCATTGACATTGGCTACATAGCTATATTAATTTTTTTTGGGTTTAAACTAATTTTGACGGATAAATTAAATAAATACCAAAATAATTGAAATTATTTCTTAAAATTTAATTAATCAAATATCAATAATGGATTCTCATAGCAAGTGTTCGAAATGTGCTTCGTCTACTTCCTGACAGTAATACATCCTATTAGTAAACTCTTGTCGTACTCGTTCGAATGTGTCAACTGAAATTGCATTGCATTCTTCAATAATTCTTTCTTTGAAAACGCCAATGCTATCTGGTGCCGTAGTATAAACCTTGGATTTCAAGTACCCCTATAGAAAAAAATCTGATGATATCAGATCTGGTGACCAAGGTGGCCATTATATAGGACCTCCCCGGCCGATCAATCTACCTCAATATTCTTCATCCAGGTAACGTCTTACTGCACCATGATAATGTGCAGGAGCACCATCTTGTTAAAATGTTATTTCCATATGTCCGAATTCATTTGGATTTTTTTCCAGAATTTCAAGAATTAACGGCTCAATTGCATTTTGTAACATCTCCAGATACACTTCACCGCTTAAATTTGAATTAAGGAAGACAGGACCAACTATGTGGTTTCCCAATTTTTTTTGGCTTTGACTCACGTCATTCAGCCAGTGTTTCCCAAGATACCTGCCCAGCATTGACTTTTTCTGGAAATTGGGTATGTTGTTCACGGAAGGTGTGAGAAATTGTGTCACTCCAAAACCTTACATTTTGTGTATTTACATTTCCATTGAGGCAAAATTACTTTCGTCTCTGAAACAAATTGTTTTTGTGTAATGTGGGTTTTGATTAATTTTATTTGTCATACATTCACAGAATTCGAGTCTTCTGTCAGGGTCGTCATCCGAAAGGTGGTGCACCATTTTTAACTTGTATGGATGAAATTTATTTCCAGCCAACACTCTCTGTACTGTACCTCTACTTACTTCACAGATAGACGCAACTTTAGTTGAAGAGGAAGTAGGGTTTACTATCATTTCAGCAACTATATCAATTTTTTTATCATCACTAAATATTGGTCGACCAGATCGTTTGGCATCTTGAACACTACCTGTTGCTTCAAACTTGTGAAGAAGCTCCATCAAATGAGTTCTCGAGATAGGGCGATCTGGGTATCTCTCATTAAATAAACGTTCTGCTTCATGGAGATTCTTCCTAGATTCACCAATAATTAAGATTGCTGCTACTTTGTCGGCTTGAGTACGTACTATTTTGCCTATGTTAACTCTTAAACGTCTCGTTAAACAATAATAAAATTGAATATTTAAGCTATTTGGAAAAACTTTGCAAAGCAACAAATACTATTAAATTAAAAACGTCAATTTTTTTGACTACTAACCAGAGGCGGACTGAAAAATCTTCAATATTTAAATGTGAAATAATAATTTTGGTATTCATGTAATTTATCCGTCAAAATTAGTTTAAACCCAAAAAAAACTAATATGGCTATGTAGCCAATGTCAATGCCTTCCAAACAAGATATCACTTATCAAAAGGTCCTATTTAAAATTATTGGCCAGAGTGGCACTGTGACGTCTTCTATTACTATTACGTAACCTGTTACCATTCGTAAAAAAGCTTACAACACTTTATTTTCACCCTCCAAATTTTATTATTGTAAGTGTAGCCGTTAAAAAGATACGAGGGGGGGAGGGGACTTTTGAATAGCACTGTAGAATTATAGTGAAGTGAAACTCGAGAGATCGATTTCAATACATCATGTTCATTCAACATCAAAGTGAAATAGAATAATCTAGGTAATTATCACAATGATAAATGTCGAAAAAGCAATTAATATACAGTGTGGAAACCACTTATGGAATAAAATTCTTTATGTCATTATTTTAGAAAATTATAAAAAATGTCGAGACACGTCAACTTTTGAATTGAGTTGTGCGTTATGTAATCATAAATTTAAATGTACAGGGTGATTCACGCAAGTATGCCATAGTCAGTGTTGATTTTTTTAATGAAACACCCTGTATATTTGCATATTTTTTGAATCCTCCTAATGAACCGATTCCAACAAACTAAATAATGTATGGTCAATTATGAATTATACAGGGTGAAATTTGAAAATTAATAATTTATTCAGATCTTGGTACTTTTTAAATTAGCTAAATATGGATTTATCAAAAATCTAAACTAACTAATCATTAGACGTATTTGTATATTAAACAAAACCTTCTACGCCCATGAACTTTATCATGAATACCTGAAAATTGCCTAAAAACGCCAATAATTAGAGAAAATCGGTAAATAATGTGGATTGTTTTAAATGGGTGAATCATGTGGATTGCTTTCTATTCTGTCAGTTGTTGATGTGTTGACAGTTTGTACTGAAAAAGTAAAATATTTGTCAAACACTCTTCCCTTGTCGACATTACAATGAAATATTTAACTCAGACTCACTGAATTGAGATTTTAATGATGATCGGGTACGTGGATTGGGTTATCTATCGGGCGCGTCCCCAGGTGGCGGATAGGGGAACGGCCAAGGGACTGAGTCACCGGTCCCTTGGTCAGTGGCAGAAATAAGTAGGGTGAGGGGAGCTAAACCTCCCCAAAATCCTTTGCGAAACATGCCACCGCGGACCAGCCTACCCAAGCTAAGGTGTAAGGAATCGTGCCGACAGCTGAATGGCCGCAGGGTGATATGCGGTCGCGAACGATCCCCTTGGGGAACCGGGCGGAACCCCATTGTAATTAGCCTTCCTCTGGTAATGCGGGGCTCTGCCAGAGGTGACCAACCCTTCCCTTGCTACTCGTGGGAACACACATGGAAAAAACACGAAAAACTGTAACAAATCCCGAGGCTGGACAGAAGTGCTCACCTCAATCGAAAGCAGTAGCTGGGGATGGGCAGAAATGTCCACCCCAAAATACTGCACAGAATGAGGCTGGACATGGAAGATCACCTCGTGATGATGGAACACAAAGGCCTAGGCGAAAGCGCATTTGCGGCGCCGAGGCCAAAAGGAGGAAGAGAGCGAAGGAATCAGGGGTGGAAGCAACTATAAATGCACCCCCCTCTTCCCCCACTCCACCTCCAACAGCGAAGGCACTTCCTGCGGCCGGCGCCAAGAGCTCCGCTTTGAATAAAGGCATGGAACCGGCTGCCCCTGCAGGAAAGCGCCCTCACATGAGCACCTCCACGGAGGGGACTCCAAGAAGGCTGAAGAAGCCACGCAGCGACAGAAATGTCGCCGCGCCTTCCAAAACCTTTGCGGATGCCGCCTTGAGACACCTCAAGGTTGCTATCATAGATGAGACCAACCCGTACGGTAAGGTTACCGCAGAACGGGAAAGAATCATCAAAAATCAACTGCTAGAGGAACTGGACAAGATCATCTTCTCCGCCTCCAGTAGCAATAGCAAAGCGCCCACGTTTACGTCGTGGACATACTCCGGTGAAATCATCAGAGTGGTCTGCGATGACGACGGGACGCTAGAGTGGCTGAAAAAAGCCACAAAAAACCTCAAGCCGTGGGAGGAGGCATCACTGGCGGTCGTTAGTGTGGATAGGCTCCCTAAGCTGACCAAGGCCTCGCTCTGGATCCCGGAGGACGTCCACAAGACGACATCCGGTGAAAAAGAGAGGGTGCTTGGTCGGCTTAGGGCGCAGAACCCTGATCTGACGGTGGCAAGGTGGTGCACTTTCCATCATGAGGTGAAGGTGAACCCAGAAGGACACCTGGATATTCTTATGCCGCACCTGGTTGGAATTTTCAGAGCCTCTTCA
>CAJUYI010002135.1:14013-36350 GCA_910591695.1 Galerucella pusilla
TGAGCCTACACACTCACCCTCCCTACTCTACAGATACAGATAGATACGGGGATAACTGCAGAAGGCAAATTGAAGTGGCAAACTTATTTAATCACAGGTATCCCGAATTGCCTAATATTTCACAAACTACCGTGTCTAAAATTCATGCACAATTCAGAGAACTTGGACATGTCAAACCATTGAAAAGAAAACCACACTTTGTTGAAGATGATGTGAAAGTGGATATTTTGTTAAGTGTCGAAGAGAATCAAACTTCAAGTACACGTCAAATTGCCCGTGAAAATAATGTTAGTCCTACAACTGTTCTAAGAAGTCTTCATAAAGGAAAACTTGATCCCTACCACTTAACTTTTGTGCAGGAGATAACAGAAGACGATCCAGATCGTAGAATGGACTTCTGCGAAAGATTGATGAATAAGCTGGACAGAAATGAGATAGCTCTTGGTACCATTCTTTTTTTCTGACGAATCAACATTCACATTGGATGGAGAGGTAAACCGACAGAACTGTAGATATTGGTCAGCAGAGAATCCTAATTGGATGCGTGAGACACATACTCAATACCCTCAAAAGGTGAACGTTTGGGCCGGTATCATAGGCGACCATATTATCGGTCCTATATTTATAGATGGAAATTTGACAGCTGAAAAATATCTAAATAGGTTTAGAAATGAAGATATTCCTGCGTTGGCAAACTTATATCCCAAAGCAATATATCCTAGCTTACCGAATGAAAATGTTTGGTTCCAGCAAGACGGGGCAATACCCCATTATGCTTTAATGGTAAGAACTTATTTGGATGAAATCTTCCCCAATAAATGGATTGAACGAAGAGGTACTATTGAGTGGCTAGCTAGATCGCCAGACCTTACGCCGTTAGATTTTTTCTGTGGGGTTATCTCAAGAACGAAGTATATGCAACACAACCAACTAGCATTGTAGACCTCAAAGACAGGATAACTACTGAAATACGGAATATTTCACCTCAAACTTTAAACAAAGTTAGGGAGTTCTATAGGAGACTGCTATTGCCAACAACTAGGTGGAGAAAATTTTGAGCATTTATTTTAATGTATTAAAATCAAATACATCAGGTATTTTATGTATGTGTTTAATAACTGTAAAAATAAAAATTTCACTCTGTATAATTTATAATTGACCATACATTATTAAGTTTGTTGGAATCGGTTTATTAAGAGGATTTCAAAAATATGCAAATATACAGGGTGTTTCATTAAAAAAACAACACATCTGGCAACAATACAAAAATTAAATATGGAATCTCCGTAAAGTAAAATAGTTCTACCCCAAATTTTGTACAATTGGGACTATCAATTTACGAAATAATTGGCCGTTTCCAGACTTCTGGGCCACTCTGTATATTCAAGAAAATACAATAAAACAAAAAACTGAAGCAGATTGGGATATCTGGCCAAATATCTAAATACAATCATTTATTTGGCTTGAAGATTTGCTTTGGACAAACATCTGTTTTATAAAACAATCAAACATAAAAAGCAGGAGGAAAAAGTATAAAGGGAAGATGTGAATTAAATAATTATTTAGAAAGTAAGTGAGAGACCCTAAAACCGCAATAAACCACAGGTGGACATTGGAATTGTAACATGCTGTTCACCTGTTACCTTTTCATCCTAATACTATTTTATTCAGTGAATTTTTGTGCCTCATTAGTCATTTCCTCCCAAACTTCTAATACATTTTCAAACAGGGCGTCCCCTTGTCACATAAGCCACTCCAAAATAAAACATTAATTTTTATCAAATACTCTTCAATTTTTGTCTGTCGTTAATTATTGTATTTCCACTAGGTTATTTTCCAGTGCTTACAGCTTATCTATAGTTATTGCTTATTTGCTGATTCACATTTTTTTGTATATTTAAAGAACAAAACGAATATCCTTAAACAGATCACTGTTAATTTGTATTTTAACACGTGGGGTTCGGGTTTTGTATGTGCTATAGCAAATGCTCCATTTTTACCTGATCTGTTTTATTTATTCGTTCCTTCCCAATGTTTTTATAGCTCTTTATTTCTGTTCTCTTTTTTTCCCGCAGCTCTGCAGCCAGCATGTTCCCGGCAAGTTTCACTTCAGAAGGCAAATTCAAGGGCATCTTTAGTCTACTTCATTTTTGTTTTCTGTCCCGTGCACGAGGTCCAGAGCCTGTTGGAGACATCACCGCCACTGCCGCCATCGCGCTAAGAGTTGCAAATATCCTCAGCCTTATAAGATAAGTTCCTTCGTTTTATCTTTAGCGTGCGTGAGATTTGGCGTGCTAATAATCACAATTTGATATTCTCTCCGTGTGATTTTTTGATTTGATTTTTTGTGTTTAATTTTCAAATATTCCAATAAATAATTATTATCCCCATTCTCTGTATCGATTATTCAATAATTATTGAATTGGATAAACGTGTTTGGGAATGAGCAAATACATTTCATATATTTTTCAAGTAACTTAGAGTTAAGGCATACTGAAAAGTGCGTTATGAGTTACTGGCAAGAAAGAATCATAAATTTAGAGGAAAATACATTGAAATAATTCAGCTAGCGTACATAAAAGTGATTAAGAGTGCACAAATTGCAATTAAGTGGAGATAAAAACTGCAAATAGAAGTAAGATCAGTTATTTTCACATGATATTAATATTACTAACCTAATCAATTAACATATAAAACGTTATCAGCTAATAGAGCTATCAGCAAAACATCAAGAACCTGTCCTCGTTAAATTTGGTACTAAAAAGAACAGAGACGAACTGACTACATCGGACGTTATAGATTTGCGGATAATAGAATTTCTAAAAAGGATAAATTACTCCAGACTGATAATTGTCAGCTTCTGGTGGGGCTGGAATCTGAATAGAGTAGGGTTCTGGTATCTAACCTCTAGGGAGACACACTGTCAAATACGATGGAGGATATGATGAAGGAAATAATCGAAAAACTTAACAAAATGGATGAAAAAATGGACAGTTATCAAGAACAAATAAAGAAAATAATTAACGAAAGTAATTAATTGAAGAACAAAGTCATCCAAACTTATCAAAAAATCGAAATGCAGGATAAAAGAATACAACAACTAGAAAAAGCAAGTAAGAGGAAAAATCTTGTAGTATACGGAATAGAAGAAACTGAGAACGAAACGTGCGAAATAAGAAACAACACACAGTGATCACAGTGAAACCCATCTTACTGGAATGTCCAATGTATGACACAGCAAGAAAAACTTACAAATTAAGTTCCAACCTAAAAAGTATACTTTTATCAAATGAAAATGAAGTTCTTGGCTATCTAAAAGACATTGAACTAAAATCAAAAATTTAGAAAAACTGCTATAATTATTTATACCTTTTATTCTTATAGAATGAAATTGTAAAATTTGTAACTATCACCATAAAATTGTATTGTCTCCCCGCTAATTACTCATAGAAGTTGATGCGGGGTAAATAAATGTTTTTTGAAATAAAACAAAAGGAACAACAAAATTAAACAAATATTAGATAAAATAAAGGTTGAAATAAACATGGAAACAGATATGATACAAATGAGAAGAATAGGTAAAAAAGACACAGACAATAACAAAAATAGACCAATATGGCTAGAGCTATCAGGAGAAAACAAAAAAATGGAAATAATAAGAGAAGCCAAACATTTAAAAGGTACAAAAATATGGATATCAGAGGATCTACCAAAAGCAATACAACATAAACGGGAAGCACTCATCCCATATCTAAAATCGGCTAGAGAAGAAGGATGTAGAGCAAGTATAATATATGATAAATTGAGAGTGGAGGATACAATATATACCTTAGAACAGCTGGAACACGATAGAGAAGAAGAAACAAAAACAAATGCAAAGAAGAAGGAAGGAAGAACGGCTAGCCAGTGGTCACCCAGCATCGAAGACGATGAAGATATAGAAACAAAAAATATACAAACAAATAGTAATAAGTGTAGCAGTAAGGATAGGAGTAGTTTTAGCAATGAGGAAGGATGAAGAAGAAACTGATAGGAAAATTAAACACAAAAATAATAATGGTAGGGGAAAAATAGAAAAAAGGATCAAAGCAGTCAATGGGGAGAAAATAAACAAAAGCAATATATAAATAGTACAGACCAAGAACATATAAATATAGGTATATGGAATATTAACACAATAACAGGAAAGGAAATCGAAATAACGGAGGAAATGAAAAACAACAAAATAGTTATCCTAGGAATAAGCGAAACAAAGAAAAAAGGGTCAGGACAAATAAATTTAACAAATAATCACACATTATATTACTCCGGGGTAAAAGCAGAACAAAGAGCAAAAGAGGGAGTGGGAATAATTTTAACAGAGGAAATAAACAAAAAGGTAATAGATATCAAACATATAAATTCAAGAATGCTAGTTCTAACTATACGATTGGAAGAAATATTAAATATAATACAAATATATGCACCTGTTGAAGAAACAGGAGAGAAAGAGATTTCACAATTTTACATACAATTACAGGAAGTAATGGATGATATAAGAGAGCAAAACGAAAACATAATCATTATGGTGGATTGGAACGCAAGAGTTGGTAAAGATTACGATAGAGGAATGGGTTGTATGGGAGTTTATGGGGAGGAAACAATGAACAGAAATGGCCGTAAGATGATAGGTTTTTGTCAAAGTAACGATTTAATAATGGGTAATACGATATGTAAACAAAAACTATAGGATAAATATACATTTGTAGCGGAAGAAATTTTGGACAACAATAAATAGATTACGAGGAAGTGAAGGAAAATATATAAGAGCAATAAAAAATGAAAATAACGAATTGGAGACCGAAATAAATCAAATATTAAAGACTTGGAAAGAACACTATGGAAAAACATTTAGTGACAGTTTAAAGAAGAAAACATCAAATAGAGTTGAAGAGGAAAGGAACGAACACTCCAAAGAGAAGATATGGAAGAGGCTATAAAGAGACTTAAAATAGGAAAAGCCAGTGGGTAGGATGAAGCAGCGCCAGAGATGATAAAATGGTTAGGAGAAAAAGGAAAAGAATGGCTGCTTCTTATATGCAGGGAAACATGGGACACTCAAAAAATCCCCAGAGAATGGAAAAATAATATTATATTGCCAATACATAAAAAAGGGGATCAAACACTGTGCAATAATTATAGACCAATATGTTTAGCCCAAACCAGCTTTAAAATATATACGAGAATATTAGAAATCCGATTGAGAAGTCATAAAGAAGCAAAGTTAGAAGAAGAACAAGCAGCTTTCAGACCAGGAAGGCAAGCAAATGATAATATATACATTTTAAGAACACTAATTGATGATACAATTGAAGCGGGAGAAGAAATGTATTTAGCATTTATAGACTTGAAGGCAGCTTTTAATACAGTAGAAAGAGAAAAAATTTGGGAGGTATTGGAAAACTTAGAAGTACCGAAAGCTCTAATTAATATAATTAAAAGCACATACGAGACTGTCAAATTAAGAGTGCAGATGGTAGGTCGAAGATCGGAAGAGTTTTCAATGAAAAAAGGTATAAGCCAAGGTGATAGCTCAAGCCCACTGTTGTTTGTTATTATTATGGACAAAATAGTGAAGGAAATAAAAAGACAAGGAGGACACCTGGACACGATAATAGGGTACAGGAACATGGTACCGGTCAGACTAAGTAACCTACTATACGCAGACGATATCGTACTCATATCAAAATCGAGAAATAAAATGCAGAAACTAATTAACTTACTGGCAAGAGAAATAAAAAAGATGAAAATGACAATAAATACAGAGAAAATCAAAGTAATGATAGTAAATGAAAAACAGGGGAATAATTACGAGGAATTCATATATTATGTAATCACAAAACATTAGAAAGAGTAACAACCTATAACTACCTAGGAATTATTTTAACAGAAAATGGAAAAATAGATGCAGAACTTGATAACAAAGCAAATAAATCAACAAGATTATTCCTTACATCGAACATTACTGAGCTATAAATACATTAATACAAATATAAAGATGGAAATATACAACAAAATTACAGTACCAACTATAAATTATGCCAGTGAGAACTGGGTACTGCAGAAAAAGTATGAAACAAAAAAAATGCAATGGAAATGAAATATTTAAGGAAGATAGCAGGAAAAACGAAATGGGACAAAGTAAGGAACGAAGAAATCAGAAGCATAACTAATCAAGACCCAATAATACCAAATATTAAAAAGAAACAATTGATCTGGTTTGGCCACCTAGTAAGAATTAAGCAAGATAGAACAGCGAGAAATGTAATAGAAATGGGAATATCAAGAAAAAGACAAAGAGGACGACCCAGGAGGAAATGGATAGACCAGATTGAAGAAATTGGAAAGAACAAAGGAAAGTCATTGGGAGAGATAAAGGCATTAGCCAGGGACAGAAAAGAATGGAAAACATGGGTTCAGGAAGAACTCCAATCCAACGCCTGAGAAGGCATAAGGATAAGAGAAAAAAAGAAAGTTAATTTTTACAAGGTGTTTCCAGCTTTCCACCTTTTGGTTCTGGTTTTAATCGCTTCGTTTCTATTAAAAGGCTGGTGACGTCCAATTCAATATTAATTGTATCCCAGTGATAGCGTATAAAATAGTTTAATTGGTGCCAAATACCACATCCTGGGGTAGAGTGCTCTAGCCTGGTGCTGTTATTGACAATAAGTAGGTTATTTAGACGTGGGAAACTAAGACCTAAACCTAATTATGCTAGAAATAGTACTCTCATAGGCTCCGCCCAATTGCATCTTGCACCTATTTTCCTCGCTACCTGCGGTTCACTATACAGGAAGAATCTGGCGAAAGTTGATAACCGAACACTTATTCACAGGAAGAAGCAGTTACAATTTTGTTCAATTCTTTGAATCACCTTAGTGTTTCAGACACGGTTTTGAACTTATAATGAGATATTCATCTATCAATATGATAAAAGTACTCTATACAATTATTGATTTTTGGTATACCAGTCTATTCCATCAAAAACAAATTTGAGATATAATAAAATATTTTCAGGATTGGAAAATTTACCAGATAGACTTGTTGTCTAATCCACCGAAATTGAAATTTTCAAAAAACTATGAAGTATTTTTATTATGTTACGTTTTATTGTTCAAATAACGGACGTAAATATTGTCTTCGACGTAATTTGTTTCCAAATCGCTTAGCGACTCCAACTGGATCTACAATTTTCAGTATTTCGTATACAGTATCTCGTTTCTCTTATATGATATTGCATTTTCAATTCACTTCATAAACTTCTGGAATACAAATTACAGCCGCACGAATTAACTCCTTCAACTACAGCAAAAAACTATGTCCTTCAGATCTGACTTCTCAAAATTCTTCCTTTTGAGACGCAACGCAAGTTAATATTCGCTTAATAGTGCTGACAGACTTATAGAATAACAATAACAATTAACAATAACTGTACTCTTAACTACAAATTACGAAATAATGTGAATTATTTCAAAGCTAACCTTCACAATTCTATGAAAACTTTTAATAGTCTTCGGTGTGTTCTAACTCTGCATTTTCAACATCCTCTGAATAATGGGTACGTTTTCAGGAGCTCTGGAAATCATTCCTAGCTCGTACAACTCTTCATCAAGTCTTCATCAACTCTGACTTCTTGTACATCATCTCTTGCTCCTTCATTTCCCCCATTTTGTTGAGAATAATTCGTCCTAAATGTTGAACGGGACAAATATATCTCCATATTATTTTTCCACTTATCAATGGAAATCAATGTAATCATAAGCAGGAGTTTTTTATATAGGTTCACCAGCCATACCAACACCAGATCTAAAATGTTGTGTCATTTTATTGTATTTGGTCTATCTTCCGTGCCCGTCACATATTTTATTTCCAATTTGCTTTTAGATTGTTCAGCCTTATATTTCAATTGAGTCCAAATTCCACTTTTTCCAATTTACGTTACATTCATTTTCAAAATATAAAATTTAACAGTTTAACAACCATTGCGATCAAAGTTACCTTTTAACTTTATTATTAGAATTAAACTCACAGACGAAGAAATATCTCACATCATGCGCCACCTTCTCTTTCAACAGAGTTCAGACGTTCAGAGTTCGCTTGTTGCCTCTATACGAAGTCTCTGTATGGTGCCAGTACGCTAAACGCTGAAAAACAAAAATTTGGTTTACTCTGAAAAACGCAAATCAAAATTCCATTTACGGTTTGAGGATTTCATAACTATCTACCCTTCCGTTTCAAAGATAACGAATACTTTTTCGTTATCCCGTATATATTATGTGGCGATTGAGGAATTTTCTATTATCTTGAGGATGAACGATTTCTAGCAGCGAGATCTCAACTAGGTGCAGGCGTATACATATATTGAAAATGTCAAAACTCACCGAGCAGATAGTCCACTTCTCTAGGATCAATTTGATCGAGCTGGCCTTTATTCCAGACATAGTTGGCTTTGAAGAGTCGCTTTTTCTTATCTCTTACCCAATCATCAATTAGATTCCTTCCATCTAACCTTCTTCCTTCTTCTTTTGTCATCTCTGGATCATATGCGACCTTCGGTAACCAGTGTCGTCGGCCACCACCCAATAATACCTGTAAAAAAATATGATTCAAAACTTCTTTTTGAACCCACTCAAAGCCTTCATTCAACTATGTTTCCAAAGAACAAAACATTCAATAAAATATTATGTGGGAAATACATAATTCTATGGTATTTTGTACTCCAGTTTGCAGTAATAACCAAATGGTCTTTCAATTGACTTTCAATTATTCGACTGATGAACTATACGGTACCAGGTACCCAAGCAAATATACGTGGACTATTATTCCATTGATTTTAGTTTAATCGTTCTCATACTACCGACCTATCTACTTATATCACCACGGTATCTACAGGGTTTCTTATTATATTTTTTTATCCCCACTTATTTCCATAAATTACGGGGATATAAAAAAAGTTTATAATCGAGGTTCAATAAAACACTAAGTCCAAACCACAATCTTTTAATATTGTCCGAACAAAGAAGGACAAGTAACTTGCTACTAGTTTCGGTAAATCATTACCATCATCAGGCTATAAAAAGAAAGATAACAGGTACAATCCAGAAAAATAAGATCTTATCTAAGACATGTTAAATCTCATACAGAATACTACTAAGTAATGTAATACAAAGTTCATAGTTAATAAATTCAAATTGAGAATACAAGATAGCTCAAATTACATGTTCGACATGTTCCACGTTTTGCAATTTTAACAATTTCTTTTTCTTTTTCGTCCGTCATTAAAACCTTTTTTATTAAAGGTCAATTTGGCAAATTAAAATTAAAATTTAAAAAAGACATTCAAAATTGAATTCAACAAAATTTCCCCTTCATTACCATTACGTATTTTGCCATTTTATTGAAGTAACAACTATAGTTTGAACTTTAAAGTATGTTTCATAACTTCAAATTTCTTTTCTTTCCATACCACATTTATTAATGTCATGTTGTAGTACCATACCTTTGAGTAATTTTTGGATTACAACTTACCGTTTTGCAGTTGTAAATGTTTCATTAAGGTAACTATTTTTATTTTATTACATCACTCTATCTTATCAATATTGTTAACATATCATAATTTATAATCACTTGTATTTTCATATCTTTTTCAAGGCAAAAACTTTTTATAATTTTTGATATTTAATTGTATTTTGAGTTATCTTGTATTCTCAATTTGAATTTATTAACTATGAACTTTGTATTACATTACTTAGTAGTATTCTGTATGAGATTTAACATGTCTTCGATAAGATCTTATTTTTCTGGATTGTACCTGTTATCTTTCTTTTTATAGCCTGATGATGGTAATGATTTACCGAAACTAGTAGCAAGTTACTTGTCCTTCTTTGTTCGGACAATATTAAAAGATTGTGGTTTGGACTTAGTGTTTTATTGAACCTCGTTTGTTTCAAAAACCACATTTGAGATATGGATGAACTCTTAGAGTTAAAGTTTATAATTATTTATTATTATATTAAAATTGTATTATTTCACTTGAACCGACCAAAAATGTAACAACAGACTTAATTTTGTATACAAGTAGTGCCCAATAAAATGCATCTTCAATATTTCAAATGGGACACCCTGTTTTTTTTTATAGTTTTGAGTTGCCCTGCATTTCCTTTTTACAAATATATAACATTGTGTAGCATTAGTTTCGGTCTATAATGACGGATGGTACTACAAAAGGGTAACCATAGGTGGCTACGTAACTGACATTCCAAAATGAAACAACTATTAATTTCTTATTAGCTTTCAGTGCTTATACTAAAATGAAGTATACTGCAGATGAAAAAGTATCGAACCTATAAAGAAATACACTCCCATAAAATTCATTTAGTTGTTACATTTTTGGTCGTTTTTTGTATTCCCGTAATTGATTAAAATAAGTGGGGTCAAAATATAATGAGAAACCCTTTACATACGTTTGTTGCGCCATTTTTGACTGAATAAAAAAATCTAGAGATGATACTATTGATTTTTTTCTGGTAATTTCAAATATTGAGTACCTACAATTGAACACACATTACAAATCGAATGGAAAAATATCGAAATGGAAGCATATGCTCAAAAATGTCAGCGAGGTATTAACCAAATACATTAGAATAAAGCCTGTAGTGTACAGCCGACAAGAGCAAACAAGAGTCCCGAAAAATATGCAAACCAAAACAAAGGTTGTGGCAACCACCCACTCATAAGCCAATATTTATCTACCTCAGTATATTAATATACATTCATTCTAATGGATATAGCAGTGTTGTAAAAATGGGGATAATTATTCCATTCTCAGCAATTCCGCTAACCGTATACTTTTTTGATTTTTTTTTAACGAATCACTTTCAGAGTGTTTTGCAGGAAAATTATATGAAACTGCTATTGTATTGGGAATCTTCCATATTAACTAAGGTGGAAGACTTTTTGCGCGATCGACCTTTTTTGTTTATTCACAGCATCGGTTGTCAGGACGGTAGGTTGTGTTTACTGGTTTTTAAGTCCAACACGTCGGTAAGTGATATACTTACCGTTCAGACGTCTTAGCCCTACATACATTTAAGTGGACCCAAATAATATATTACTCCATTCATTACACAAAAGGAACAGAGAAAATAGGAAGAATTTTTTTTAATAGCGATTCCTGGATTTTTCTAGGATTATTGCTTCACATTCTATTTGCCACGCTTTTTCTACTTCAATATCACTCTCACTCTTTTTATATTAGTTAATTGATCGAAAATTCAAGTACAAAGTACCTATAGACCTATAGACTCACTGGCTTGGGGCCATGTTGTGCAACCGTACAGTAGAGGCCACATGGAAAGACCATGTGGCAAAAGTAATCGTCGCTAGGGAATGTCCGCAAGGGGGTGTTCTTCCACCCACATTGTGGAACCTAGTCATTGACGAGCTAATAACCCTTTTAAACGGTAAGGGCTTTCTAACGATTGGGTATGCCGATGATATCGTTGTCCTTGTTGTTGGAAGGCACATTACCGTTCTCAGGGACCTCATGCAAAGGGCTCTGAATAGGGTACATGGGTGGTGTAACGAACACGGACTTGCAGTTAATCCTGCCAAGGCTGAGATAGTTGCTTTCACCAAAAAGAGAGGTATAAGACCTGAGGGTCTAAATCTTGATGGAGTACCACTGCCGGTGGTTGAACAGGTGAAGTATCTAGGAGTGATCCTTGATAAATCACTGACATGGAAGGCTCATCTTGATAGTCGCCTAAGCAAGGTGACAAACACGTATTGGGCCTGTAGGAGAGCCATTGGTCCGAGGTGGGGACTGACCCCCAAAACGATCATATGGTTCTATAGAGTGATTATGCTGCCTATGCTCACATATGCGGCTCTGGTCTGGTGGCCGAGGGTAACCTTGGTCACGGCTAGATCGCAACTGGCACGCCTTCAAAGGGTGGTCAGTTTGGGGGCAACTGGCTGCATGAGAACTACACCAACTGTAGCGATGGAGGTGATCCTTGGTCTTTGGCCTCTTCACCATGTGATCGAGGCTGAGGCGGGAGGGCTTTTCTGCGCTTGAAACGGCTGGGATACGTGCGAAGAGGGGAAGAGTGCAGGCACGTCAAGAAGCTCCGGCTCCTGGAAGATATTCCAGTTCTGGCTCGAGCGGCTGATGAATGCCTGCGTAAGTACTACTTCGCTACCCCATACAGGGCCATGATACGGGATAGAGAGTCCTGGGAAAAAGAGAGGAATACACAGCTTAATGGGACCGTCTGGTACACAGATGGCTCATGCTCCGGTGATAAAGCAGGGGCTGGAATTTACTCCAGGAACCCAAGAACACAGGTTTGTGTACCATTGGGTGAGGGTGTATCTGCATATCAGGCCGAGATATATGCTATCTTGGAATGTGCGCAGATAAACCTAGACAGAGGTTATGTGGATCGACGCATAACCATAAACTCCGACAGTCAGGCAGCAATTAAAGCCCTGAGTGGGTATACCGGCAACTCAGGACTTGCTAACGAATGTCGAGAACTACTTGCTAATCTTGCAAGGCGGAACGTGGTGCGGCTAGAATGGATTCCAGCCCACTCTGGTTTTGAAGGCAACGAGATGGCGGATGCACTGGCTGCGGAAGGGGCGGCAGCTCCTTTCTGCGGCCCGGGCCCGGCCCTGGGCCTAACAAAACAAAGGATACGCAAGGAGACGAAGAAGTGGCTGATGAATCAGCACCTCGCTTATTGGAATGCTCTGCAGGGTCCTAGACAATCCAAACTTCTACTGAAGGGATGGACTGATGGACACGCCAGGGCAGCCACTGAACTACCAAGGAGTAGGCTAAGGAAGATAGCAGGACTCCTAACAGGGCACTGCTGTATGAGGAAGCACCTCTACAATCTAGGAGTAGAGGAAAGTTCCCTATGTAGGGGTTGCGGCATGACTGATGAAACGTCAGTTCATGTTCTCTTAGAGTGTCCACACTGGGCTGTATTACGCAGGAGAATCTTCGGAGTCACTGTCATGGCTCCTGGAGACACAAGCAGGCATCCACTGAAAAAGGTTGTGGCCTTTATTGAAGGGCTCGGCTTCATGGATGACTGGGTAGCAGGAATGGCACAATGGGCCCGCCAGTGGCCTCAGTGTCGGAACCTTGGCTTGAGTTGTCCAGGACAAGGCTCGCCTGTACATTTAGTAGTAGTAGTAGTAGTAGTACCTATAGACTTTGAAATATAATCTTAGTTTCACAGTAAATGAATTTGTTTGTTGATAAATAATATCTTGGGAACACTTAACAACTGCCCAACAATTATTAAATTATATCATTGGCAGATCGGCAACCGCCAACTTTATAACAAAATGCAAATACATTTTAAACTGATCGAGAAGTATCACTGTCACTGTTCGTTCATTTCGAAGAAAATTAAATTATTTAATTTGAAATTTATTTCAATGCGATCACGCAAAAAATGGTATAAGCATCTCGAACGTTAAGGGTTTCACCGGTCTCCAGCAAAATAATGGTTGTTTTTTTAATATTTTTCAGTTTAAAAAAATATTGCGTAAAATTGCATTCGTTCAAAACAAATTGTTTTTTCAATAAACAAATTAAAATTTAATAAAAAAATTATTTTTTTCATAATACGAAAGAGCATAACAATTAATAATTAAAAAAAATGGTTCCTTAATATCAATATTTAGTAACAAAAAAAATTGGTAATTAACAAATGCGAACAAAACGTGTCAGACTGGGGCTATGCACGCGGCAGCTGAACTACGCGTTTTTACCGTTATTTTCGCCGCTTAAATACAATTTTAAGGGTTGTTGATACAGTTTCGAGAGGTAGTACTTTTTTCAGGAAATTTTCCTGTTCTTTAAGGATCTTTTTTCAAATTTCGATTATCTCAAATATTTTTTGAAATATTTCAAAAAAAACCCTTATTTTTTATTTTATTTAATTGTTTATAACTTCTGCATTTTTTTTCAGCCCCCATTCGAATCGCAAATTCAATGCAAGGTCTAATTCTATATTCACTGGCCCAAGATCAATATTGGGTTGTGAAGGCCATGGAAAAGTTGACTCATTCGAAAAAACTACGATCTTAGTGAACTCTTAGCTGTTGTTAAATGTTCACATCACTATTTTAGAAAAATCCGAAAAAACGTCCCATTTCTATGGAATCCATATAATTCTGGCATAAAAGGAAACGAGGAAGTTGATCAATTAACTATAGGCACAACATCTAATACAGCATATAGAAGCAGCATTTCATAATAAAGGCCAGCAAATTGTCAAGAGTCTTTTCACAATAGAAAAAGCTATCACATCATAATAATCCAAGCAGTAAAACGTTTTACTGAGATATTTTGTGGAGAGGCTGGGTCACAACATGACGGAAGCGTGCTTCAAAAATCAAACCTATATAGAAGAGCAAATTATATTTTAATATTCGAAACTTGCTTTTTTTAAAAACAAATTATATTAAATATATTTATACAATGGAACTTATATTCTAAGTGTAAAAAGAAAAGATATTTGTTACTACTATGATTTATGCCAGAATGAATATTAATTGTTCTCTTATCCTATTTATAAACTTTGATTATACCCAGGTCGTTGCTGATGAAAGCACAGTAGGGTTAGGGGCCGTTCTTATTCAGTTCGACAATAACGTACCTAGAATTATTGCGTACGTGAACAAGAGCCTGACGGATGTAGAAAAGCGATATTGTCAAACTGAAAAAGAGGCACTTGCCTTAGTTTGGGCAGTGGAACATTTTAAGATGTACTAATATGGTAAGGACCAATTTGAACTGATAACAGACCATAAGCCGCTCGAAACTATTTTTGGTCCTAGATCTCGTCCCTGTGCGCGTATAGAACGTCGGGTTTTAAGGCTTAAGTCATTCAATTTCAAAATAATATATCGCCCAGGGAAAACTAATATCGCAGACCCGTTATCTCGTCTTTGTGAGCGGCAAGTACATGAACCATTTGAGAGTCACGACTTAGTGCACCAAATTGTGGCACATTCTTGCCCTATTGCTGTCACAGTGAAAGAAATTAAGGAAAACACAGAATCCGACCAAGAAATTTTAAAATTAAAAGCAGGCGTTGAACAAGATATTTGGAGCGATCCTATCAAATACTGTGAAGTATTTCAAGAGAAATTTTGCTTTAGTGATGGAATTCTTTCAAGAGGTACGAGAATTGTTATTCCAGAAAAACTTCGACAACGAGTTCTAGATTCAGCACACGAGGGTCATCCAGGTATTGTTGCCATGAAAAGTAGGCTACGAACAAAAGTTTGGTGGCCCAAAATCGACGACCAAGCGGAAAAAATAGTTAGAGCATGCAAGGGCTGCACATTAGTATCGGCTTCTGACCCTCCCCATCCCATGAAAAGGAGACAAATTCCAACAGCTCCGTGGTTAGACGTGGCCATAGACTTTATGGGTCCACTACCTAACGGGAAATATCTTTTTGTCATTATAGACTACTTTAGTAGATATAAAGAAATTAAAATTATGGGAACTATAACATCCACAACCACCATTAACGTCCTTAAAGAAATCTTCTCGAGACTAGGGTTCCCGTTATCAATTACGTGTGATAATGGCAAGCAATTCACAAGCGAAGAAATATACTGTAGAGAAAAAGACATTAAAATGACGGAGAGGTAGAACGACAGAATAGGGATATCCTTAAACGGTTGAAGATAAGTCAAGGCCTTAGGACTAATTGGCATGAAGAGCTGGTAAATTATCTCATGATGTACAACAGCACACCACATGCAACTACGGGAAAGACTCCCAGTGAACTAATTTATCGGCGCCAATTCAGAGACAAACTATCTAGCGTCACAGATAACCAGCATAGCGTTTTCGACGATGAGACAATTGATAGGGATGGTATACAAAAAGAGAGAGGCAGAGAAAACGAGAATAGAAAACGGAAGGCAACCAATAATACGGATATAAATATCGGCGATAAAGTTTATCAAAAAAATTTAATCAGGCCAAATAAAGTAACTCCAGACTACGATCCTACCCCACACACTGTAATAGAGAAACAAGGAGGAGATGTTACAATTCTAGACTCTCAAACAGGTCAGCAATTAAGGCGAAATATAGTTCACCTAAAAAAAATAGAGGGTCAGTGGCGAATAGCAAATAATGATAATGATAAGCGAAACTAACAAAAGGAACATGATATTATAATAATATACAAGTATACTCATTTCTTCACAGGTTCAAATGAACGAAACAATACTTACCTCTTCTAACAGTTGATGGAAGATCAGGATAAGGATAGCGTTAGGTAATTAGTTAGATTTTGTTTTATATTTATTCTTGTTTATAATTATGCTTATTTTTATATTCATCATTATACTTGTTAATTTGTTGATTGTTATCATTGTTAAACTGATCAAATAAATATGTTTGTTAATTTAGATTAAGTTTCCATCCCTACTAGGTATTGGGTTTAAACTAGTTGAAATAAAACTAGATATTGGTATATGCATTGTATGGATATTATTCATGTTTTATCAATAATTAAAAACAAAGGAAGAGATGTGATGTATTGAACTGTGTTTGATTATGATTATAATGTAATTATAGGAACCTGATTAATCGTACGGCAGTCGAATACTGACTGTGTGTGCGGAATGTTGTATGTAGAAATGAGATGAAATAAATGAAATTGTATAAGTAAAGAAAATAAGTGTTTTATTGAGAAATAGAGAATACCACACACATCATCGTAGATTCCAAAATATGTCATCAAATAATTCAAAATATATCATTACAGAAGTCAAAATATATCATCGTAGAATAGGTACAAAACATATCATCGTAAAATTAAAAATATATCATCGTAGAATACAAAACATATCATCGTAAAATTAAAAATATATCATCGTAGTCGTAGAATACAAAATATATCATGGTATAATACAAAGTATGTAATTATAAAATTCCAAATATATTATCGTAAAATTCAAATTATATAATCATGAAATTCAAAATAAATTAACGTGAAATACAAAATATACCATCGTAGAATTCCATCAAAAGAAATACAATAAAATCATTATCGTCGGTCACAATAAGCTCACATTTTCTATTATTTTATCTAACATTTCTGATTATTTATCTAGTAATGTTAATCTGCGGAATTAGAAAATTCCCCAGGCCATATGCGAAGCGTACCCTTAGCGACAATACTTTTACGATTCGTTGTCATATTTTTGATGTCAAATCTATCGTTTACCAATATATTAACGATATTTTACAATCTCAATAAAATAAAATAAATGTCAAAAAGTTGCTTTGTCGAATACGGCCTTTGTATCTCCGGCTTTTAACAGTTATCATATCGAAGTAAATATGTCTCTCGATTAGTAAATTGCAAAGCGTTAACGAATCAAAGTTAATACAGCTTTCAAAGGTAAACTGCAAAGCGTTATCGAATCGGAGTAATAATGATTTCAGCGGCGGTGAAAAGTAGTGATAAAAATAAGTTAGCTTAATGAACAATAATAAATTATGAAATCAAACAATAAAATTGTTTGATTTCATAACTTACTATGGATCTACATCAAGTAAAAGCCTCATCTATTCAACAATAATAAACACTTGCAATCACTCTAACTATTGCCTTAAAATAATATTTATTATTAGTACCTCGTTATGGAATTTTAAATTCGGAGTTGACTGTACCAAACTATAATCATGTTCTTAACTTACTTTTTTCCACAGATAACCTTTCTTTTATCTCAAATCATTCGTTTGTCAATATTTTTATTGCTTCCAATAGTCCCTTATAATTCTTGTCAAACTTAGCTAAATGACTATTTCCCGATTGCTGAAATACTAGCTCACCCATCTTGATAATTTTGTTACGTTGTATGGTATAGATTCAATCAATGTTTTTTTAGCATGGTAGATCACCGTTTACTCTGGTTAATAAATAAGTATGCGAAAATACCTTGGTGTCTGGTTCCGTAATTTAAGAATAAAGTTCGGCTATTCTGATTAGTTATCGCTGATTTCTGTTTCCAATATATTTATTTTATTACCGTATTAAACGAAATATATAAGTAGTTCCTTGATTTATGAGAATCCGCCAATTACTAGAGTAACTTCAGAATTCGGTGTTAATTTGAATACATTTTTTTTTTGTTCCAAAGAATCTCTCTTGATATTGCATCCACAATGATGCATTGTATAATCATCAACAAATAACTCAACCTCCTTGCTAGTATACAAGGTTACGTTGCGGAGATTTTCGCTGATATTGTGATTCGCTGGATACAGACTCGAAGTTTTAACTTGGAATTCTTCCCATCTAAGTCTCCCTGACATTAACATCTCGTAGCTGGACCAAGTGAATATCTCACCAACTTTCCTCATTTCATCTCACCACGCTGTAGCATCTTTTTTTTTTTTCTTTTTTTTTTCCTTTTTTGGCGTTTGGAAGACTCCATGCAGCCAATTACTTCGTAATGTTTAATTGCATCAAACACTAGTACATTCATACATGGTTTAACCGCATTGTCTCAAAGGTTTTATCGTTTCAGTTGAGACCTTAGCGAACTTTTTTCATCTTAGAATTGATTCTCACTTTGAAATTACACAAAAACACATTGAATTTTTTTCACGTCACCGATACTATCCCACCGCTGCTTTGTAAGATTATGTTTTCAATTGGGTACAATATTATAATAAAAAACTCCGTGATACTGTCTCTAAATTTTACTCGCTTCGGTAATATGGTTATCTCTAGACTAAACATTTTTAACCATCCAAATCCCAAACAGCCCTCTTCACCCTTCACCTTAGTCGTATATATTTTATGAGGACGGTGAAAGAAATCGGATAACTAACATCGTATGTATTCGAAATTATATTCCATCTCAGTCTCGCAAAATAAAATATAACAAAAGTGAATTACCAAACTTAATTCAAAACACAACTGAACTGTAATGTATGTATCCTACTATGGATACTTGGTGAATTAGAAGTGTGGAAGGGCCTCTGAATAGGTGGTGTTGCTGGTCACTTGGTGTGTCATCTCACAGGAATAAAACAACTACTGGAATCACTGGGACATGTTCTCTTTATTACCTTACTTTACTATTATACATTAACTCACTTATTACTAGTACTAATTAGAATATTAATTAGAATGATTACGATGAATAGAATACATTTTGAATATGATATGATATATTTAGAATGCTTTAGAATGGATTTAGAATGAATCGAATGAATCTTAAAACACTATCGTTAACATATTTATACGACGAGTCAAGTTCACCGTTTAGTAAATATAAACAATTCTGTTTATGTTTATTTCACGCTATGAACTTGACATCCTACGTGCGACTTTTTCTATTTCATATTTGTAAACGATTCATGCTTTATTGAAATTAGCTTCAAGGGAATTTATGTCTTTATTCATAATAATACCATAATAATAATTTAAATAATTAATAAATAATATTCCGGCCAAAAGGCATCACAGAACGTTACATAATAATTAATTACTTTGCAATGAACTATAATGAAATAAACAGTGATTACGCAGGTAGTGCCTATAATGCAGCAATGCCCGAGAACCTAATTACCGTTGACCTTTTTGGGGATGGAAACCAAATAAGTCAATATTAGCAGGCATCTTAAATTGATATCTTATTCACAACCTGGTGGAAACAAAACTACCAACACCCAATTCTGCTAGCTTCCTTGCACAACTTGTGTTGGTTCATGACTGGGTTTTAAATGTTTCGTTTTTTAAGTATCATACATCCTGTTTTCCGCCATTTGAATCAGGTTTTAAAACGTACAGGGAAAAATTATGGAACTTGTCGATTTAAATGTTACAACAGGCGCTTCGTATGATCCCTTCCTATTTTTGACGTCATATAATGAACATTCAAATGAAAATGTGGCCATGACCAGTGGCATTGTATAGTACATCATTATACAGCTCTTGGGACGCACAAAAAACCTAAAAATTCACATAAGTATAGTTTGGCAAGTTTATCTAAAGCTACGGTGCGTCGGTAAGAGGCGAGGAAAAACATGGCGTATATCTGTCAAACGTACAAATGGCGTACGGTACCTATTTTACCAAGTAAAACTGAAATTACAAAGGTAACTGACATCACTGGATAAATCAATATCAGTCAATTGACGAAGTGAGAGGGAAGAACATACGCACGCGCTTGCCAATAAGAAGTCACCTGGTCGATAAAAATCACCAATTATGTAATCGGAGGGTGTGGTCAATATGGTTTTCGTTCAACGTTGCCAGAGCTTTAAGAATCCCATAAAAAATTTGGAAAAGTGTTCTCTTTTAATATTCATAAATTGGAAAATAATGTTAATAGAATAAATCCAAGGAAACAAGCACATTATAAAATTAACGCTCAATCATATTTTTAATATTGTTAATAATAATCAGTTCTTCTATTTTTTTATAATTAAACGTGGCAATGTCGAATTTTTTCGACTGCATTCCTTTCACGGTTTCAGATAAACTTGCCAAAGTATACATAACGAGACATGATCTGTGAAATTTTGTTAAAGAAAATGGCGAAGATCCAATGTTTCCAATAAATGTTTTTTTTCCTGAGGATGCCACATTTCTACTTAACGGCCATGTCGATCGCCAGACTTATCGGTATTGGACTACAAATAATCTCTAAAGGATACAGGAGTACCACAATCTATACCCACAGAAAGTGATTGACTGATTGCGAATGGGCTGGAATAATAAATAATACAATTATTGGACCACAATTTTTTGAAGGGACTTCAAAAAAATCACAAACTTGACCCAGACATATTTAAAAAAAATAATCATCTCACGGATGAGTAACAAACGCGTTATGTTGACAACGTTTCCTAAATAAGTAAAAAAGCGCATTAGCAAAAAAACCGTTTCTAAAGCGTACACTTCACTGAAAAACATCCCCTAGTAGACTATTATGTTATCAAGATATGAGAAAATAATAATATGTTCATCAAAAATATAATCTGAAATTTTTTGCGGACTCAACTTTAAAATAACATTGATTGTTCAGTAGTCAGATAAGGACAACAATTGAAGACGAAACTTAATTATTTTTGATGATAGCTGAAGTGATGAAAGCATGAAATAAACTGTGCTCCGATTTGCCAAAAAAGAACATATAAAATGATTATTTACTTGCCTCCAGCATTTGGAATTCCTCAAAAACTTTCCCCCCCCGAAATAAACTGGCTATTTCCAAAAAGGAATTATTTGTGGTTGATGCGAAACTACTTCGATAACGTCTTCCTAAATCAGTACATGAATCGAAAAAAAGAAACCAATAGAATAACCACCTGAGTCATCTGATTCAACTTTAATGAGGATACTTGGAAATAAACGAAATAGACCACAAAATATCGATAAACTCGAAGTAAAGATTCGCATTGATATCACACTAATAAGTCTTGGAGTTAAAGATAACATTCAAGACGAGCTCCCTGCACCTATTTATTATTATATATTTTAGCTATGCTGAATAATCCGAGCAATTGCACTAGATTTATTTGCATCCATTGAATAATATTATCAATAATACAAAAGTCAATTACTATACGTATTGATATAGCTGGATAACTATAGAAAGACGTTTGAAATGATGTATTATAACACAAGCACGTCCAATGAAAAAAAATTATGGATTACGTGATCACACTCACATATCCTGACGATGCGTCTTTTTGGAGATTAAAATCGACGGGCGTTAGGATTTTCGACAAAATCGATGGTTCACGAAATAATCATTAATCCACTATACAATATAATTATAAATAACAAATTTTACTATATTTTGAATTTTATTCAAAAGTTTTATCTCGGCATCGCTCATTTTGTGTTTGCTTTTGATTTTAGTTAAGAGTCTTATTCCTATTGAAAACCCTTGAAAATGGAATGAGGAAAGGCAAATCCAATTAAATTTATACATCTGTAACACAATTCCGTTGTAATTCATAAAAGCTTTGAATTGAAGCACTACTCGAAAACTTGGCATCCGACTCGTTTGTTGCACTCCCAACCCTGCCCTTTTAATTTCCTGCTTTGATAATGATTTCATGATAAATATAAATGATACCGGGGCTTTTTTTCATTTATTGATTCATGCATTATTTAAAGCTTTATCATTTATATGTGTAGTGTAGTTTGAAAGTGATTAAATACAAACATAATATGGTGGATTAAAAGTCCTTTTGTACTTTTCTATTTAATTTAATA
>CAJUYI010002136.1:22949-33136 GCA_910591695.1 Galerucella pusilla
GATCGGGTATAAAATTAAATAGTAAATAAATTCCTTAGATGAACGGTGACGCTTATGGTTTACTACCTGACTAGCATCTTTGACCTTTTCGCGTGCTGTCAGACAATAAGAAACAGACTATAGTTTTTCTCATATCTCCTTGTCGTAAACGGTATGGCTCGAATAGAGTTTTCGCAATCTGTTTATCTCGTATATAATGTACAAAAAGAAATCACAGAAAAATAATAATAAAGGTCGTCATTACGATGTCCCGCAATAATTTTTTCGACGAGATTATCTTAAGCAGCACATACTAGATGTTCGTAAATCAATCTAAATGGATGCTGTATAAAGATACATCACATATAAAAAGCCATAAATCGTGTCAAGGGCTTCTTTACAATTGCTTAACAAAAATAGAAATTACGAGATTCTTTCATAATGAGCATCAAAAAACATTATTACGTAATTGTTTATAATATTTAAAGTGTGTTATCTCATAATAATGTAAACTACGCATATGGCTGACACTGATCCAAGTCCTCTTATATATATAGAGCTATAGACTTGAAGCTTATTTTGACCAGGACGTAAATCCTTACGTATATAGATTTAAGCGATCCACCAGATTTACTTCATGTAAATTAGGTAGTTTATTTTGTTTGGGAGATAGGCCATTCGATCGCTTCTCGTCAACTACAGGGTGTTTGTAAAAAATAATCCAAGATATATTTTTGATGTCTGAAAAAAATTGTTTAATAAACCCTACTAAATAAAAATGTGTGTTCGGTGAGTCTTGGCCTACACCTGCCGATATAAAGGAGATGTCTCCTAGTAACCTGTCCACCTTCCACCCTTCCTACTCTACAGATACAGCTCCGACAAAATCAACCCCCCCCACAAACTATGGTGTTATTTGACTTAACCATTAATTTTTTGGTAACAGAAACATTTAATATGGTTTGTAGTGACATCCTGTATGTTGTTACACTCCGTTCGCACTGCTCCTCCTTATACTGTTTGTTTAAGGGATTTGCAAGGAGGAAGGGATTAAACAAGGACGTTCCGTAGGACAAAAATGGAAAAAAGGGAGGTATTGTTTATTTTTGGATTTAGGTAATTGGTTTTTGATTACGTGGATTTGAGTTAAAACCGGACGGCTGTGTGTAATAAAAACAAAGATTTACTTACATACGTACAATAAGGAAACAAAGCGGACATTTATTTGGCGCAGTCAATAGGATGAAAATTTTGCTAAAATTCCACGTTTCATCTGGAAGATGAGAGGATTAAAATACTTGAAACAATTCCAATTTCTTTGATTCAAAGAAAATCCATTGTTTGAATAGGGAAAAGGGAAGAGTGTTATTATAACGTCCGTTATCCAAATGGCAATGTAAAAGTCCAACTGACAGGAGTGAGTGTTTTTGTTCACTTTAGCTCTCACCCTTTTGGGAATAAGTCATTACTTAAAATTACCTAAAAGGATACGTTCAGTTTACGTTAAAAAGGATTAAAGCAGAAAGGATGAACGTTTTTAAATATACGAATTTGGAATGTACCTTGTTATATTTAAGAAATAATTTTCAAATTTTTAATATTCCCCTTGTATAGTTCATACAGGGTGGGACAATTTTCTGACATTGGAGGATTACATCGTTGTGGTGAGAGATAGAACTTTATAATTTTGTGTGTGCTAATACAGTTACTGAGGGCACATTTTGAAAATACTTTCGATTCTACAGGGTGTTCCAAAACCACGTAGCAGCACAAACTTACATTTTTTTAAACTCTAATATATTATAAGGGTGTTTTACAAAGATATGGCCAATTATTAGCAAAAAAGACCTCCTCTTTAACACTCTGCAGAACAGTAAATTAAAATAATCAACAGGTCTTTGTGTTCAGATGTCAAACACACATCGTTGGCTGTGCTCAGTATTAATTACTTTTTTCATCTGTGGCTTCTTTAATGCAGGGTGAAACAAAACGCAAATCAAGCAATATCTCAAAATTTTTAAATGAATCACCCTCCGATGTCAGAAGATTGCCCCACCCTGTATAATAGCATTTATTTGCTATACGTAAGACACATTGCCGCTACGAAAGATACGTCTGCATCCTATTTTAAATATTGTAGTTTCTCCCGATTGATAGGTTGCGCTTGCGCGTATCATGCTGGGTGATGAGGCTAATATATTTTTTAGTAAAAAAAAATGTTGGCAACCATCTTTCTAAAATTCCATTCAATCCTTTGCTGCAAATCTTCTACAAATATTCCACTATTGAAAACTGTATTCCCTACCATCAAATGATATGTATATAATGCCCAACAATGTGCCCAGATTTATTATTAAAATGGTAACATGCGCTGTGTATTTATACTTTAACCGTTAGTAGGTCCCGCGGGAAGTAGTTAAATTTAATACGGTCGGGAACAACTCTGAGGGATTTCAAGGTACGCAAAACTTGGTTTATTGTCTGGAAGAATCGTTAATTCGTCTTCCAGAAAATATTATTCGATATGTTATTGTATTACGACAAATAATTGAGCGAATCAAATTCGAAATAGAAGACACTAAATACCAGAACAATGGCAGCTTATTGTTTGATTCGAAGTGCAAAATTTAATCATGACAAATAATCTCTTACGATACCACATCCTGTTTTTAGCAATTAGCCTCGGTCCCTTTTTAGGGCTCTAAATCCACTTGCTTTGTGTGGATGATGTCTACACTGTTAAATTTTATACTCATACAATTCTTACATCTCGAGCATTTCGTTTTCCTCAATTACAGAAAACTGGACGATCAATTTGTGTCAAGAAGAGTTCTAGATTTTATCTTTCTACTCGAAAACCGCGGAATATCATGAATAATGTAAAAGAGAGATACAACATGCAACCGGTGGTCACTTTAGGGGGTCGTGTTCACTTAGGGTTGTTTTTGACAAAAAAAGTATAGTAATAGCCTTCTTGAAAAAGACGTAAGACAAATTGCCGCTACGAAAGGTACGTTCTGCATCCTATTTTGAACTCACTTTTTCAAAACAATGTCAAAATGCGTTTTTTACAATATAGGGAGGAGAAAAATGTCCTAAACTCTATTTTTTCTGTTTTACATACAAATTGTTTCACTTTTTCACCAATTTTAGATCAAATTTGAAATATAAAAAGTGATAAAATGATGAATTTATTTAAAAATTTTTAGATCATCCTGTATATTATTATGTATATATGGAGAGAATCTAAAATCCTCGTCTCGCTCGTGAAATTTTGCAGCAAAGGCGACCTGGGTAATAATTAAACTCTCTGCACATTTATTATGTATTGCCAACCTCACGGCCACACAAACGCTCGACTTATTATTCATACCAACATTATTACTATCTTGAATTATTAAAAATACTCCAAAATCTCCCCGGCTTTTTACTTAAACAATGAAAGTCTAAAAGGCTGTACACTGCCATTACCTGCTTTTTAGCTGTAAAGAACAATTATCTTGACAGATTAAGGATTAAAAAATTAAAATAGGGTTCTAGATTAGTTTTCAAAAAGTTACTATGAAATTAAATAGAAATATCTCAGAAAAAAACCAAAATAGATCGCTTTATTTTGAATTTGTTTATGAAACATCCTGTATATTATGACTTTTTTTCAAAATTTTTTGTTTATTACAAATTTTTATTGAACTACAATAATTTTAATGTACAAAAACAACTTTATCTCTCTTAAATAACTTAATTTTTCAACATAATAGTAAATATTCATAAAAATATGCAGCAAATTTTCAATTTCTCAGTATTTTTTAATGAAACATCCTGTATATTATGACTTTCTATCCCAATTTTCAATTTTTTAAAAAGTCTTCACAAGACTTAAAAATTTTAATCTACAAAAACAACTTCAACCAAGGCCAAATCCAGGATTTTCTTCTGGGAGGAACACAAAGTGCAGATGGACAAAAAAGGGGGTGACAGAATCAAAATCAAAACAAAAATACCGACTAAGGGGGGCGTTTATCCATGTTCCACCCTCGTAAATCACTTAATTTTTCAACATTATAGTAAATATTTATAAAAATATGCAGCAAATTTTCAATTTCTCGGGATTATTTAGCGAAACATACTGTATATTATGACTTTTCTTCCCAGTTTTCAATTCATAAAACATTTTTAACAAAACTTGAAAACTTTAATATACCAAAACAACTTCATCCAAAGGCAAATCCAGGATTTTCTTCTGGGAAGAACACAAAAAGCAGAGGGGCAAAGAAAGGGGGTGACGGAATCAAAATCAAAACAGAAATACCGACTGAGGGGGGCTTTTTTCCCTAAATCACTAAATTACTTCATTTTTCAACATTTTTGTAAATATTCATAAAAATATGCAGCAAATTTTCAATTTTCCGGTATTTTCTAATGAAACATCCTGTATATTATGACTTTTCTTCCCAATTTTCAGTTAATAAAAATTTTTTAACGAGACATGAAACTTTTAATATACAAAAACAACTTCAACCAAGGCCAAATTCAGGATTTTCTTCTGGGAGGAATACAAAGAGCAGAGAGGCAAAAAGGGGGTGATGGAATCAAAATCAAATCAAGAATACCGACTGAGGGGGGGGGCGTTTATCCCTAAATTCTCGTAAATTACTTCATTTTTCAACATTTTAATTAATATTCATAAAAATATGCAGCAAATTTTCAATTTTCTGGTATATTCTAATGAAAAATCTTGTATATAAAGACTTTTCTTCCCAATTTTCAATTCACAAATATTTTTCAATAAGACATGAAAATTTTAATATACAAAACAAATTAAACCAATGCAAATCCACGATTTAGAAACACAACGAACAGGGGGGCAAAAAAATACCGACTGAGGGGGGTCGTTTATCGATGTTCCGCCCTAAATTATCGTAAATCACCCAATTTTTCAACTTTTTGGTGAATATTCAAATTTTCTAATAGATTATTTATGTTTTTTTCCCTAAAATATCTATTGGGTTCATTTCGGGACAACATGTAGGCCACTTACAGCCTTAGAAACTCCAATTTAACAATTACAATGATGAGCGGCAAAGGTTTTAATAATAAAACTGTATGCACCCGTCTCTGATACATTCCTGTCAGTGAAATATATTTGTCGAGTTTCTATTGAAAGATATTTCACTGAACGAAATCCTAAAATTTGATATTTAACCATACCCGCATTGTATGCTAGAAATATGGGTAGACTGGCGTATACATATAGATGCGTGCTGATGAGAACAATGCATCGTTTAGAGCAATGAAACATGAGAAAAGCGAAAGAGGATTGTTCCGATATCAGTTTTAATTAGTCTATTACAAAAAAAATCCCTTTCTACTCGAGTATTCAGGATTTTCTCGTACATTGTATGATGAAACAGTTGACCGAGAGATTTAAATTAACGGGAAAAATATAGTAAGAGTCATTATTCTACAATTTAAGAATTTCCTTTTAAAATATAAATACGACGAGAGGTCAGGAAAACGTAGACCGCCTCTGGGTAGTAGTACAATTTCTTCATTATATTCTTGGTCCCCGGAGGCCTAAATACCCACATGACGTTTTCAATTTACCCCACGACGTCGACGTCTTATCTGTTTAACCTGCGGGCCGATGTTGCGACGTCAGAAGATGTAAAGCGTCGTTGGCAGACGAGATAGAAACAAAGAATCGGATTTGAAATATACACAGTGCAATTGATCGGTTAAAGATTATCATACCTCACCTATACGAAATGTATTCAGTGTCTAATGAATAGAAAGTTTGGAATCTAATCTTTAACTCGGTTTCTATACAGTTTTTTTAGTTTCTATACAATTTTTTCTAGATTCTCTACAACTTTTTTTAGTTTCTATACACATTTTAAGTTTCTCTACAGTTTTTTCAGTTTCTATACAGGTTTTTCTTAGTTATTTACAGCTTTTTTAGTTTATATACAGTTTTTTCAGTTTCTATACAGTTTTTAGTTTCCATACAGTTTTTTTAAGTTATTTACAGCTTTTTTTAATTTCCATACAATTTTTTTAGCTTCTTTACATCTTTTTCAGTTTCTTTACAGTTTTTTCAGTTTCCTTACAGCTTTTTTTAGTTAATCTACAGCTTTTTTAGTTTCTATACAGTTTTTAAGTTTCCATACAGTTTTTGTTAGTTATTTACAGCTTTTTTCCAGTTTCTATACACTTATTTAGCTTCTTTACAGCTTTTTCCAGTTTCTCTACAGCTTTTTTTAGTTTCTGTACAGTTTTTCAGTTTATATACAGTTTTTTTCGATTTCTATACAGTTTTTTAACATTATTTTGTGGTAATATTATTTATTTATTTAAGCAAGAAAGAATCTATTTAGGTTAATAATATAGACCTGAATGCTGATATTTAAAAACTATTAATTAGCTATGCTTTTTCTCTCCCATTTAGTTTACGATAATGTTACGTAACAGTTTTTTTTTGGTTGGAAAACACGAGTTAGAAGCTGGAAAAGCAAAACCTAATCTTAAATTCGTTTTTTTTTTGTATCTATACAGTATTTTTAGTTTCAATACACTCATTTAGTTTTTCTACAGTTTTTTCTGTTTCTATACAGTTTTTTTAGTTATTTACAGCTTTTTTCAGTTTCTCTACAGCTTTTTTAGTTTCTATACAATTTTTTTTAGTTATTTACAGCTTTTTTCAGTTTCTATACAATTTTTTTAGTTTCTTTACAGTTTTTTCAGTTTTTATACCATTTTCTTAGTTATTTACAGCTTTATTCGGTTTCTATACAGTTCTTTTAGTTTCTATACAGTTTTTTCAGTTTCTTTACAGCTTTCTTAGTTTCTTTACAGTTTTTCAGTTATTTACAGTTTTTTCAATTTCTTTACAGCTTTTTTCAGTTTTTCTACAGCTTTCTTAGTTTATCTACAGTTTTTTTTTCAGTTTCCATACAATTTTTTTAGCTTCTTTACAGCTTTTTTAGTTTCCATACAGTTTTTTTTAAGTTATTTACAGCTTTTTTCAGTTTCTCTACAGCTTTTTTTAGTTTCTTTCATTTTTTTTAGTTTCCATACAATTTTTTTAGCTTTACAGCTTTTTCAGTCTCTTTACAGTTTTTTCAGTTTCCTTACAGCTTTTTTTAGTTGGTCTACAGCTTTATTAGTTTCTATACAGTTTCTATACAATTATTTAGCTTCTTTACAGCTTTTTTAGTTTCTTTACAACTTTTTCCAGTTTCTCTACAGCTTTTTTTAGTTTCTGTACAGTTTTTCAGTTTATATACAGTTTTTTTCGATTTCTATACAGTTTTTTAACATTATTTTGTGGTAATATTATTTATTTATTTAAGCAAGAAAGAATCTATTTAGGTTAATAATATAGACCTGAATGCTGATATTTAAAAACTATTAATTAGCTATGCTTTTTCTCTCCCATTTCGTTTACGATAATGTTACGTAACAGTTTTTTTTTGGTTGGAAAACACGAGTTAGAAGCAGGAAAAGCAAAACCTAATCTTAAATTCGTTTTTTTTTGTATCTATACAGTATTTTTAGTTTCAATACACTCATTTAGTTTCTCCACAGTTTTTTCTGTTTCTATACAGTTTTTTTAGTTATTTACAGCTTTTTTCAGTTTCTATACAATTTTTTTAGTTTCTTTACAGTTTTCTTAGTTTTTATACCATTTTTTTAGTTTCTATACAGTTTTTTCAGTTTCTTTACAGCTTTCTTAGTTTCTTTACAGTTTTTCAGTTATTTACAGTTTTTTCAATTTCTTTACAGCTTTTTTCAGTTTTTCTACAGCTTTCTTAGTTTCTCTACAGTTTTTTTCAGTTTCCTTACAGTTTTTTTAGTTATTTACATCTTTTTTTAGTTTCTATACAGATTTTTTAGTTTGGTTACAGCCTTTTTAGTTTCTTTACAGTTTTTTTAGTTTCTATACAGTTTTTTTCAGTTTCCTTACAGATTTTTTCAGTTTCTCTACAGCTTTTTTTTAGTTTTTATACAGCTTTTTTTTTTAGTTTCTCTACAGCTTTTTTTCAGTTTCTCTACAGCCTTTTTTTAGTTTTTATACAGCTTTTTTTTTAGTTTCTCTACAGCTTTTTTTTAGTTTATATACTGTTTTATTAGTTTCTTTACAGCTTTTTCAGTTTCTATACAGTTTTTTTTTCAGTTTCTATATAGTTTTTTAACATAATTTTGTTGTAATATCATTATTTATTTATTTAAGCAAAAAAGAATTTATTTAGGTTAAGAATTATAGATCTAAATGCTGATATTTAAAAACTTTTAATTAGCTATGCTTTTTCTCTCTCATTTCGTTTACGATAATGTTACGCAACAGTTTTTTTTTTGTTGGAAAACACGAGTGAAAAGCTGGAAAAGCGAAACAATACAGTCAGTCGTAGTGAATGGTAATAGCTATTCGAAAAGTTTCACCGCTGATTTTCCAGCGATTTCACTCGATTTTGTGCACATTTCAAATGATATTTTCGGCACGGGCTATCTGTTTAGATAGTGAATGGTTTATTTCGTTTGACATTCATCGGCTTTTGATAACACATTTTTAGATATTGAGAACAATAAAAATGTTTTTTTTATAAACATACAGGGTTTGGAAAAAAGCTTGCCTATAATCATGAAAAAATTGGGACTACTTCAATAAAACAATAGAAAAATATTTTGGAAACCACAAAATCTTCAAATTAGAATGAAATGAAACCCGGTTAGTGAGCACGGAGGTTGACTCTCGTAAAATTTCAGATAAATTCCATCATTTTTAAAGAAAAAAAAAATTAGCTTTTCTCAAAAAAATGTTCAATTTACTTATGCACTTACAACTTTTGCTCAGAAGCAAAAAACCATTAGGCAGCCATTCAATTTTTCGTGTCCAAAAAATAATTTTCTATAAAAAAATCCCCAAATTCCGTATGGTTGTTCAAAATGTAGCAAAGCGAGGTGGGATAATTCCCAATCAGACATTATGATTAACTTATTAGTTCGTGAAACCACGAGTAGAATCGCATTAACTCGTCTGATTAGCATTCCATATTAATCCCGAAACGTCCCGAATAGAACAATCGCTCCGGATTAAGCGGATAGACGGCGAACAATCGGGGTTTTAACTCACTAAAATGGATCACTGACTTTCACGTTCAACTTATCATTTTATTCAACATGATAAAGTAAATTGAGTGTATTTTGTTTGAAATTTGGCGCAGTCAATAGGATTGAATATTTAACAAAAAAAATGGAACTTACTAGTAAATACCCCCTTGTGTATTTATACTGTTAACGTGAACCCAACCCCTCAAGGGTAACAAATAAAAAAAATACAACAAACATACCTCTACTTCCGGAGTTTTCGTATCCCATCGGACATTACAGTCGGCTTTCGTGATAAAGGTCATTATATTCATGGCTCATGTTGAATTATTGATACAAGTTAACTTCTACAATGAAACTTTCACCGATATAGCCGCGAAGTAGCTCAACTTTTAGTTTTATTTCATTAAAACTTTTTATCGAGTTTCAATCACATCGTATTCATTATTAAAAAGTTAACAGAAACTTGTAGAAACAACAAAAGCACAGTATACAAACATGTCGAAAAACAGTCGTTGAAAAACATGGACACCGTATATACAGGGGTCGTAGAAGAGATATTATCCGTCCCAGTGAAGAAGTCTTGATAGCTACACACACACACGTGCGCGTGAAAAAACCCGTCCCACAAAGCATCCACCATTTGCCACTTCCGGCAGGACCTCACTCGTTCATCCCTTTCCCCCCTTTATTCTATGGGGGGTGAAAGGGATGTCTTTCCATGTTAAAAGGTAGCTCTGGTGGCTATGTTCCCCTTGTCCTTCTCCATGTCGTTATGTCGGTTCGGTTGTGTGTGTGTGTGCTTTCGCCGCCTCATGTCAAAGTCTGTTCCACCCGCTTTGGTGAAACCGGCCTTAACATGAGTGATCCGTCGCATTTCTTTAGAGCTGGCTCCTCAGGTGTCCCGAGCTCCTGTCTTGATAAAAGTGCGGGGACCCCGTATTGGGGGGCTCCTCTTCGCAGTGTTCTTTGTTGTCCACCCCATTGATTTTTGGAACTTTAGTTCTTTACGTCATTCCCCGTGGGTGGATGAGTCCAACACTGTCTGGGTAGTGATTAAGGACCCAGTCGAACATGAGTTCACCATCTCGGCCCGAAAAAAA